>JASDQU010684306.1:68278-81775 GCA_032191745.1 Picea mariana | reverse complement strand
GGAGTGGAAGAAAGCCAAGTGTAGCTCATCTTAAGGTATTTGGATGCACTGTTTATTCTCATGTTCTGAAGGAGAAGCAACAACAACTTTATTATAAAAGTGAAAAGTGTTTCTTTGTTGGTTGCAATGGGGAGATAAAGGGTTATAAATTATATAATCCAATAATAAATAATGTAGTTCATGATGTAATCTTTGATGAACGGGAGAGTGTCAATGGAAATATGTAGTGCAGGAAAAAACAACAATTGTGGAAGTACAATCACCCCAATATGACATCTCTCTACTTTCCACAAACTATAGTAGCAACCCAAGTTCCATAGGTAGTCAAGTTCCTCCTTCAAGAACTTCATCAAGTTCAAGTGCAAGTCCAACATCATAAATTTATCATAAGACTAATAATAAAGAGGCTATTGTTAATTTTTCTCTAGTTTCTTGAGTTCAAGTAGAACCAAGCTATTATAAAGATGAAGTGAAGCATAAAGTTTAGCATAAAGCAATGGATGTTAAGATTGATGCAATAGAAATAAATGAAACATGAGAATTGGTTGATCTCCCTCAAGGTAAGGATGGCATAGGAGTCAAATGGGTCTATAAATCAAAGCATAAGGTAGTTGAATTAGTGGAAAGGCACAAGGAAAGATTGGTAGTGAAAGGTTACTCACTACAACTAGGTATAGATGGTATATATAACAATGAAACTTTTGCTCTTCTTGCAAGATTAGATACTATAAGGATTGTTTTGGCATTAGAAACTCGATGGAAGTGAAAAGTTTTCTTCATAGATGTCAAATTAGCATTTTTGAATGGTGTCTTAAATGAGGAGGTGTTTTGCAAATCAAGAACACGATGTTTATAAGTTGAAGAAGGTTGTATATGGACTTAAGCAAGCTCAAAGTATTGGTATGGAAGAATAAATGAGTACTTCATAAAATTAGCTTTAAGTACAATGCATGTAAGTCAACTCTCAATGTCAATTCGAGTATTAAGGATTATTTGTTGATTCTATGCTTATATGCATATACGAGTTGTTAATGGGAAATTTTAGCGTGGCAATGACAAGTGAGTTTGAGATGACAAAGTAGGGTCTAATGTATTATTTCCTTGGTATGGAGATAAGACAATTGAGTGGAATTTTTACTTTACACAAAAAGTATGAAATGACAAATTGTCTAATGTATTATTTCCTTGGTATGGAGATAAGACAATTGAGTGGAGTTTTTACTTTACACAAAAAGTATGAAATGACAAATTGTAAGCCACTTAGCACACCTACAAGCTTTGGTCAAAAATTAGTTAAGGATGTAGAAAGAAACAAAGTTCATCCTACAGTTTATATGGGGTTACGTATCTAATAGCCACTAGCCCTAATATAATATATGTTGTGACTCTAGTTTCAAGGTTTATACAAGATACAAATAAAATACATTTTCATGCGGCGAAGAGAATACTAAGGTATGTCAATGGTACACAGTTTTGGTATTTTGTACAGTTCACCTTATGGTTCTAGTTTGTTTGGACACACATATAGTGATTAGGAAAGCTCCATTGATGATTGTAAAAGTACTTCAAAGTATGCTTTGAGTTTTGGAACAAAGGCTATTTCATGGTTTTCAAAGAAGCAATTCATTGTTTCCTTGTCAACAATAGAGACAAAATGCACTACAACAACATCAAAAGCATGTCACGGAGCTTGGTTGGGACAATTATTGGTAAATTTGAAGAAGGAACAAGGTATGGCCACCACCATTTTTTCTTACAATAGCTCTATGATTTCTATGAAAAAAAATCAATTATTCAATGGTCATACTAAACTCATGAATATTTGACATCACTTTATCGAAGAGATTGTTGCAGATGTTCAAGTTAAGCTGACGTTTTGTAAATCCAGAGATCATCGTGCATATGTACTCTCCAAAGGATTGCCAAAAGAAAATTTTGAAAGAGTGAGATAAATGTTGGAAATTGATACACAATCATCAAAGGGGAAATTAGAGGCACGTGTTGATGCCCAATAAAGTTAGAAATTGATGTTTGCATGCTTAGATAAGATTTCAAGCTTTGAGTTGTAATAAAGCATGAACCGCATGCACAGTTCCCATTGCCATTTTAGTGCTTATTTTTATATTTTCTATACATGTAGTATTTATAAATTAATGTAATCGCCTCTAAAAAATAACAAGAAAAAAGTGAATTCATTGTAGTAGAGCAAATTTCACTATATCTGGCAAAAAATAGTTTCAAATCTATGCTATTATTATTGTTTTAATTAAACATTCTTTTATTTTAAATCCTTTGTTTTTATAATATTGTCTTCCTAGTCTATTTTTGTTGTATATTGTTAAAAACAACATAAACAAAACCTTCAAATATAAGTTATATAATAATTTCAAAGTAGTATATCTAATAATAAGAATAAATAATAATAATAATAATAAATAGTAGAGTTATAATTCTTATTTATACCTTTTCGCTAGTGACACGTTAATGTAATTATTGTAAAATGTCAAAACATTATTAAATGTGTTTATATATTTATGGGTATCTTTGTGTTATTTGCATAATAGCCTCTTATGCTTATTACATTGGTATTAGAGCCAAATAATAGAGCCGCCATCAATTTCATCTTCTTGTTAAATCTACCATTTGTACAATACTATACTCGACCATACACTTCTTCCATTTCTCAAACCATTGTCATCTATTGTACATAAACGCCATTTCTCAAACCATTATCGTTTGTAGTACATCGCAACAATTTCTCAAATTCATACATCGGTGCCATTTCTCAATCCATATGTCCACTATTACTCATGTCATGAGCGGTACATTTTCATACAATGCAGTTACTTGATCATCTTGTACAATATTCTTCTCCTAATTACACAATGGTTTAGTGAAATTCTGTCATAGAATTGCATCCTTCCGCATTACATTGTTATCACAAAGAACTAGGTTCAAGATAATTTAAATTCAACAACAATAAATGGTAAAGTCAAGTTATGCATATTTAAATGTGAGATTGGAAAAATTAGAGGTAGATTTCAAGTAACACAATGAAGAATTCAAAAACACCAACAATATATCATGTGAAGCTAGGGTTATATCAAGCATGACATTAAGCGGGTTATCATGCAAAACTAGGAAAATCAAGAATGAAATCAAGCAAGATATTATATGAAGCCACGATGATTTAATCGAATTCATGGCACAATGGTGGTCCAACTCTTAAAACACACAATTTTCCAACCCATGACACCATTTCCAACAAGTACCACAAGAGTGAAACCACAACCAAATTTCTAAGAAACCCCTAGGTGTATGCCCCCAAATACATATAATCAACCTACCTTTTCATATCAAAGATCATCATTGAATACTCACCTAGTGAACATTATTCCACCACCATTCGACATAAATCAACAAACACATTGATACATTTAGGGTCAAAATTTAGTTATAAAGGTTTCATGAGAATGATAGACAGAGCATGGCATGGGTAAAGAAGGAAAACGAATATTTCAAGATACATAACATACTACTACAACAAAATCAAAATTGCATCCATGCACCTTGACAAAATCGATACAATTGGTACGTGGTAGGAGTCCTCAACAATGATGTGTTTGTTTCACTAGGATAAACGACTTCTTTAAAAGATTCCAAATTATAGAAAATTGACTTTTTTGCAAAACTTATCAAGTACAACATAGAGGTGTTGTCGACAAGTACACACATGAATGGGAAACACTTGCGACACAAGTGCATATATTATCGTAAAATCAACGCCAATCATATGTTACTATGCATATAAGGAATGAAATCCCAATGAATAGTATTAAAACCTTCGAGGCTTAAATTGCAAGATTTAAGCTTACCATTTCACACCAATCCTATAATAGAAACCATCATAGTCAAAACAAAACCTACAAACCACAATTGATGAAAAGTCAAGATGTGTTCCACCACACCCATGAGAAGAAAATAAGCAACGAAATCTAGAAGCATTAAGAAAAATAAGGTAACAAGATGCAATGAGAAATGGAACTCAATATATGCAAGAAAGAAAATAATACCAGAAATAAGATGAGTTGTATGTTAGAATTGAAGACTTTAATGAAGAAGAACAAACAATAATCAAGATGCTCTATCAAAATCAAAGGGCAAAGAAAAAAAAATCACTAGCAGTGACAACGTGTATAGCTTAGTGTTGAACATTGAAGTTAAAAGGACATATCAAGAAAAACAATATTGAAATTCTAGTAGGCTAAAGAAGTACTTGTAACTTTATTGATGTCAACATTGCAAGAAAGTTAAAACTATTTGTATTCCACATATGAAGGTAATGGTTGCAGATGGAAAAAAATTGAGGGCATAGGTAGATGCCACAAGGTTTAGTGAAAAATACAAAACTTCGACCTATAAACAAGGTATTATATAGTGCCTCTAAGAGGCATTGACATGGTATTAGGTGTAGAGTGGTTGCAAACCATAGGGACTTATATAACGAACCACCAAAAACACTTTATTAAGTCCAAGTGGCATGGAGAGATACATAAATTGTATAGGTTTCGACCATCACCCACTAAAATCATTTCATCACATCATATGGTGAATTTAATTCATAAGGGATCTCCTACATATATCAAAATGTTATCTAAAGGAAATTCTACTAGTGAAACTAGGGGTTTTACAAACTCCAAAGATACAAGAAATTATGGAGAAGCACAAAGAAATATTTAAGGATATACCCATGAATTTGTTGCCAATAAGAAGTATTGAACATATGATTCAGGTAAACCCTTATTTGTCTCTAGTTAACATTAATACATATAGATATCCAAATAATATAAGACTAGAATTGAAACATTGATTCAAGACCCTTTGAGATGAATCATCACAAAAGGTTGAAGTATGTATGTTGCTCCAGTGATCCAAGTACGGAAAAAGGTGGATCCTTCAGTCTATGCACAAACTATCAAGGATTGAACAAAATCACAATAAAGAATATATTCCCCATCCCTTTCATAGATGAAATGCTCAACGAACACATGGACCAAAATGTTTTTCATAACTAGACCTAAGATCAAGATATTATCGGACCAAGGTACAATTGGAAGATATACAAAGACAATGTTAATACTCATGAAGGATGTTTTGAGTTCAAAGAATGTCATTCAGTCTAACCAATGCCCTACAATGTTCCAAGAAACCATGAATGAACTTTTTCAACCCTATTTAAGGAAAGTTTGTATTGGTTTCTTAACGATATCTTCATCTACAATGAAATGTGGAAGGAACACCTCAAACACATTGAACAAGTGTTGACCATCCTATAAGAAAACCAATTGTATGCAAAATTGTCAGTGTATTTTTGGTAAATAAGAGGTAAAATACCTAGGTCACATAAGTCGATCCTAACAAAATCAAAGCAATTGCAAAATGGCCATAACCAAAACAAAATCTAACTCAATAAGATTTTTGGGATTAACAAGATACTAATGAAGGTTTTACAAAGGTTTATACATCTAGTAGTGCCACTCTCAAACATGTTAAAGAAAAAACCATTTAACGGAATAAAGACACAAAAGAATGCTTTGAATCATTGAAAATTATAATGACAACCACTCTAGACTTCTCCAAACAATTTATTGTGGAGTGTGATGCTTCGAGATTTGGAGTTGAGGTCGTATTAATGCAAGGTTAACCAATAGCCTTTGAAAGTAGAAAACTCAACCAAAGAGAATATTTGAAATCCACTTGTGATACGGAGTTGTTGGCTATCATGCATTCAATAGCTAAATAGCCCAAACCTTTTATTACGATATAAAACTTCAACTATCAAGCAATAAAGACAAATAAGGAAGATTGCGACAAAAATAATACATAAAAAGGGAAAGATGTCATAGTTGCAGAAGCATTATCACAAAAGACAAAAAACATTTTTGCAATTTTAGTTCTAGTTTCAAACTCATTAAGTGAGATCCATGTTATTTTCCAAAGATTCTGATACACATACCTTAATCAACAATATCAATGAAAACATGAAGTTCTTGAGGAAGAACAATATTTTGTTGTATAGAGGAAGACTCTCCAGTGACAAAGCATGTAGGTTTTTTTGAAATTTACTGCAATGCACATCAAGCATTTCATTGCAAAGGTATGCATAAAGACGTACAAAAATATGTAGAGAAGTGACATGTGCCAAAGAAATAAAAGTGAAACGTTCCACCACCAAGATTATTCCACTTGCTACATATTTTAGATCAAAAATGGGAAGAAATTTTCATGGATTTTACTTCAGGATTACCATTATTTGGAGGTAAGGACAAAATTTACATAGTAGTTGGTTGATCAACAAAATATGCACACTTTATGGGGTATGAAGAAAACATCTGCCACAAAAAAATCGCATAAACTTCAAATAAATTTGTCTATAAACTACATGGTTTCCCTAAAGTTATTGCTAGTAATAGAGATGCCAAATTCAAAAGTGACTTTGAAAGGAATTTTGCAAACAAAGTGGAATGTCTCCCAATAAGAGCTCCACTTACCTTCCCCAAATAGATGGTCAAATAGTGACTGTCAAGAAATTCTTTGAAAAATATATTTATTGTTTTGCTACATATAAATAAAATGAATGACTCCATTGGTTACATCTCATTGAATAGTGATATAACTCCACCTATCACACATTCGCCAAGATGACCCATTTCAAAGCCCTTTACAACTATTAACCACCAAGATAGAAGGAATGTTGAAACAAACAAAGTTCATCACGCACAAATAATCCAAAATATCTAGAATATAGTAATCAAATCCATATGGACAAATATATATATATATATATTAAGTTGATTACAAATGAGAATCAGGGATTGCTTATATACAGGGGTGCCCTTAACCAATAGTCATGTCCTTTGAAACATGTCCTTTCATTATTACTAATTATTATTTATTAATTATCATTTAATTATTATGTTATTAATATCTATTTTATATGTATATTTATGTTTATAACATTGTCTTCCCCTTAAAAATGTTTTGTCCTCAAACAATAATCATTGGAAGGCTTCCCTTTTAACTTTTGTTTTGGCACTCGATGTCTTCTCAAATCTTCTTTACTTGTAGTTTCGACTCTCAAAGAAACAAGATGACATAACCTTTGAATTCCTAAACTGATTTGTTTCATCTTCTGGGGAGTGACCCATCCCAAATCTACCTTCATTGGAACTGTTTTATTATTGATTGTTCTGACAGGGCTTCTCATTTCATGCTTCCATACAAGTTGTCGATTTTGTCTTTGTTCCTTTACAATGTTGTAGTTTAGTTGTTAGTAAAAAAAACATTGTTCATATTCCTCTTGACTTTGTTGCTGGTTGTAACGACTCTTGTGATTCGGATGACAATAAGGCACCTGGATCTGTTTTGAATCTTGTTTGTTGGATCTCTCTTCAATTCCTGATACTATTGGTAATTCAACTAGATCGGTGTTTATTCCCTTCTCCGAGGTCTGGATTTTTTTAACTGGAAGCTTCTTGATTTCAATAGGTTCAAATATTGTTTCTTCACTAGTCATTGTTTCTTTACTGTAGAATTGTTCAAACCTTTCCTTTTGTGATTTATTCTCGTTCTTCAACTTATTGTTTTGGGTAACGAAACTTTGATTATGGTTCTTTAGACGACAAATTTGTGCGTCTTCATCTTGGATAATTTTGTCACACTCTTTTTGTATCTCAAGTATTGACTATTGTTTATCTGAAAGTAGCATTTTGGAGATCTGATCAAGCTCTTTTGATATAGATATTGAATCTGACTTCACTGAGATGTTATGTAATGTTATTTTTTTCTTGTAAGAAAACATTAAAATATTTTTCTCAAAGTTTAATATTAAGCTACCCAATGTCTCTAACCAAGTTGAACCGAGGATTATATCAACCACTTTTTCATATATAGTTGTAACCTCAAAATTTGATACTTGTTTATAATCTGAGTGTCAATGATAAGTCCTTTATGTCATATTTATTGCCAAGAAGGTCTTTTGTTTCGATTACACTTGTCTTTGGAATTATTAATTGATTCGCCAAATCAATACTAATGTGATTTTTCATCTCTTTTGTTTTTCCTTGGTAATTAATGAAAAATAATTTAAAATTACATTCACACTTTCCAAAATAACTCGTTTAGTTATACTCCTTAACTCAAGGAATTTGTGAACTTTTAAAACAACATTTTTTTTAATTAAAACTTTTAACTTTTTGATTATATATTCTCCTTTTATATTTTTCACCATATATCCTTCACTTCTTAAAATTAATATAATGTAGAAGTTAATTAAATTATTTTTTCTTTCTGTTCTGTTTTAACAAAAGTCACGATTTTTTGTTAAACGATGGCAATGTACCATTTTACTTCTATGGCAATTGTATCGTTGGTATAATGAACAGTAACAAAAGTCATGATTTTTTGTTAACGATGGCAATGTACTATTTTACTTCTTTGGCAATTGTATGAATGGTATAATGAACAATATTGTACAGAATAACTTGTGGTTGCACGGTTGTAAATGGTGGATATTGATGTAAGCATTGGCTAGTAATAATATTTTGTTTTTATTCTTTTATTTTCTTTATAATAGGAAAAAATATATTCTTTTTCTTCCATATATATGTGTGTGTGTGTGTTTCTTTTCTTTTTTCTTTCTTTTATATGGAAACAAAAACTTCTTGTTCAAAAAATTCTTGTACGTGAATTTCCACGATAGAGATCTGTGTTGAAGCAAGAGAGCTTGAATTTACCGAAAAAATTGTCGTAGTTTAAACCATTCTTTTACACTTTATTTCTTTTCAATATTCTTGTCAATGCAAGGTGGAATGAATCTCTTTACTTTTTAAGTCTTTTTAATATTTGGGTAATAGTTTATTTTTCTTCAATATTGTATTCTGCAATGGAAATTTTAGACTTCAAATGGCCAAGGGCCAATTATGGTCAAGGACCGGATTTTCGGAGAAACTCTAAGAAGTATTGTAGTTGCGGCCAACAACCAATAGATATGTTGTCAAAGGCAATATAATTTTAACCAAAGGTCAAATGGCCAAAGGCACGTCGCTCTGATACCAAATGAGACGAACAAAGTTCTTCACGCACAAATAATCCAAAATATCTGGAATATAGTAATCAAATCCATACGGACAAATATATATATATGTGTGTGTGTGTGTGTGTGTGTGTGTGTGTGTGAAAGAGAAAGAGAGAGAGAATGAATAGTAAGATGATTACAAATGAAAATGAGGGATTGCTTATATACACAATGCCCTTAACCAATAGTCATGTCCTTAGAAACATGTATTTTCAATATTAATAATTATTATTTATTAATTATCATTTAATTATTATGTTATTAATATCTATTTTATATGTATATTTATGCTTATAACAAATGCATGTTAAACATGTGTAAAGGTTACAATCATGAACCTCTTTGAAAAACCCCAAAATACTTCAAATATTAAAAAATAACCTATTGAGTGCAAAAAATCAAATGAGACAACAAGCGGACAAGCATAGATAAAAAGGGAGTTCAAAAAAGATGATTAGATATTTGTAAGACTTCAACCATATAAACAACTATCCCTAAAACAAGGAAAGCACAAGCTAGCTCCAAGGTTTTATGGTCTATATCAAATTATTAAGAAAATAAGTCCAATGGCATGTGCCTAGGAACTACCAGACAAGCGTTGCATCCATAATGCCTTCCACTTTCATGTCTTAACAAGCGGACAAGCATAGATAAAAAGGGAGTTCAAAAAAGATGATTAGATATTTGTAAGACTTCAACCATATAAACAACTATCCCTAAAACAAGGAAAGCACAAGCTAGCTCCAAGGTTTTATGGTCTATATCAAATTATTAAGAAAATAAGTCCAATGGCATGTGCCTAGGAACTACCAGACAAGCGTTGCATCCATAATGCCTTCCACTTTCATGTCTTAAGAAGATGATAGGACAACACCACAAAGTAAAAAGTCAACTCCCGCTCCCTATGCTAGATGAAGAAAGAAAGTTCAATCTAGAACCGGAAAGTGTCCTAACCACCCAAGAAAAGAGGCTCCCAAATGGAAGAACTTGTTCGAAGAAAATGCTTCATGGGACGATGAAGTTTTTCCGCAACAGCATCCATTCTTTTTTTCTAAACAATAACAGGGGTATATTTTGCATTAGGAATTTGTTGCAGCAACAATAGTCAGTGTAATAATATAGAAATATATTAGTCTATCCAAAAAGAAATTTTGAAACTTGTCAAAACTTGGAGCTTACTATCTAAAGAAACATAGCAATCCTTCGATGAATACTCTGAAAAGATACTACTTGTATAAATTCCATAAAAAAAAATTTGCAAAACATTAAACAATAATACTAGATAAAGGCACGATGGTTGTAAGCTTCCTCCTCATTCTCTATGATGGCCTGAGTGTTCTAGTCTACACTAATCATTTCCACATAATCATATTGTTGTTGTGCAATCTCGTCTTCCTTGACCAAGTAGATAGTCTGGCATTTAAAGCAGCTAAAGTAGGACCTCTAACCATATTCACAACCATTTGTCGAAGAGCAACACACTCAACTTGAAGAGATTCTATTTGTATATTTAGATTGTACAAGGTTTCTAGGATGAAGCATAATCATCATTTCTATTTTCTTCCTAAGAATGAATCCTAGTGGTAATAGAGAAAATTGAATACTTATTACCTGTAATAAAATTTTCCTATCTCCTCATAACTCTATAAATCTTAGTGGTTTCACACAATGAACATCTTCCAAAATGCAAGTGGTCCATTCTTAAGGCACTACATAACACATGCAAACTCCCCCTTACACTTCCCACAGATTCCACTAACAAACTACCATAACCATTAATCAGACACTTTTCCAACATTCCCTCGAACAATTCATAATTGAGAAAGATACTTTTGATTTCATAGTTTATTCCACTAACCTTTTGATTTCCAACACAAAGACGCAAGAGAGTCTTCAAAGAAAATTGCAGGATTGAGCCACAGTTCCAAGTCATCCATATTGGATTAAAAAGTGACCAACGCAAGCACCACTAAGCCACCATACAAGACCACTAAGCAAACTAGAATCCCACAAGAATGAACTGGAACTCATCTCAAGATCGAAGTAAATGCCCCAATTTGAGTCGGGACGAAACAAAGCAAGAATCCACGAAGACTCCCCAACTTGCATACAAGAAGCCAAATCTATTATCACGCCTATAGAAAAACCCAAGTTCGACAGCAATTGATGAGCCTACCCATGTTCCGAGATTAAATCACCTATGCCATTTGATGTGTCATTTGTCTCTCATGCAAAGTACATTCATAATTGTGATTTTAAACTTAAGGAATGGGTTAAAGTTGAGACCCGTCTTTTAGTTTTTAGGACTCCACAATCCAACTAAGATGCCATGTTGGCCAGTTGATATGCCCGTTTGTTGAGGTCCCTTAAGATGTGATAATATTCGATGATTTCAAACCTACTAACTTCCTTTTGTATTCACCTAACCATTCTTGTGAGTTTGCCATGACTCGGAGAGGAAGTTTTGTGCATCAATTTGATAACTGATGTTGAATCCTCAATAACAATTAAACTTCTTATATAACTTGCATCGAGAAGCTTTGGGCCTTGGAAAAGAGCTAATGCCTCCACTTTATTTGAAGCTCTACCCAGACCCCATTCAAAGGTAATTTTTTTATTTCCCTCGATCTCGAGAATGATCCCCTCCCCCCCAACTTGCCACCCCAACAACAACATCCATTCTTACCAATGCTTTGAGGCAAAGTTTTCTCTCAATAGGATGACAATATAATGAATATAAGTTATATATAATAAGGGTAATGCAGTATATTATAATAATAATAATAAGCACTAGGGTTATAACTCTTCATTGTGCCTTTTCACTTGTGACCCATCAATGTACTTATATATACCATCACAAGGTCCTTGTACAACATCAAATCATTATTAAATGTGTATTTTTATACACATATTTGTGTTATTTGCATAATAGACTCTTATGCTTATTACAAAGACAGCAAGATCTCCACAACAAACGAAGGAAAATCTTAAATACAGAATGGCTCAACACTATTCGAACTCAAAATAGAAGAAATCCAAAATGTTTGTGAATTTGGATGTTTACTTCTCTCCTTGTGGATACTTACCAAATGGGCAACAATATCTTAGAAGGGTTTGGTCAAGCATGGGGTACAAAAATCTAGTACTAGCTGGTTTACCAATAGATCTCCAGCAGTTAGTTTCCAACAACACAATCCCTCTACTAAAGGAAATGATTACAGACATCCAAGACAAGAATAATGCACCCAGTCATTAACACTACTTTTCTGGATTTAGTTCCAAAGAGGATAGACAACTGGAGATGTGCATATCTTTGTAATGGTTCGGCTTATTAAGGTTTGCAGTATCCATTGCAGGGAAGTACCTTGGTGACTATGAAATATTCCTTTTTTAACAAGTAAAACACATTTACTATGCTTACCCTGTCACAAATGCATCCTGAAGCAAGTCTCAAAAATAACTCGATCCCAATAATTAGAAGCAAAAATCTTAAAACATATCATTGGTCACTGAGAATAATTATTGCAGTCGGCAGTTACCCCACTGCTAATCAGATGCTTACTGCATTGGATACAATTTAGAAATTGAAAAATGCCTTGCGTTGTTGTGTCTTGCAATCCTCATTACCATGGTTGTCCACAATTGAGAGTAGCTCTTTTGAGGAATAGGCATTTTGTAACAGTCATCTGATCTGTGAAAAAACTACTGTAAACAACTTAATCCAAACAGATATCATACTTTGTTTCATACACCCCTGTTTTGTCATGTTGAATGGCCCTGATGTTGTTTGAATACAAGATTACATTTGTTTATTTATTGATAAAAGTAAAATGGTTTTTCTATCTGTTCCACCTTTGGAAATTGTGTCCATGCCATTTTACTAAACTATAAGTACTCTACCCGGTTAAGACTATGGGTAGATGATTAAGACTACAGGTAATGTGACTAGTGAATTTGCATACATCTAATCAACAGTACTCTTAAGAGAACTAAAACTTAAGACTGCAGGGTCTTCATTATACTGATGATTGAAAGTTATCAATTTTATTCTGAATTGCAAAGCTTAAATCAATGTACATGAAACTATGCAGGTTAAAATGCAATAAGTTAAACTTCAAACATGTCCTGGCAAAATAATTTATATTTTCAGCTAGCTTTAGCATTTCGCTGTTGCAGTGTTGACTTGCAAATTTGTCAGCAAGGGATACAATGTTACTGAACACGTCATCTTTGCCGGTTCAATTTGAGGCAGGAACCCCCAGTAAGCTTAGATTGCTGGGGCACAGTTCCAACAAGACATGCGTCCTGACAGCTTATTGTGTCATCTTCTCACTCTGTTTTGACCTGCTATTTACAGTCTC
>JASDQU010684306.1:43138-57546 GCA_032191745.1 Picea mariana | reverse complement strand
GTGTACGAGCACAGGTGAACGTGTGAAGAAGTGGTTCTTCTATGTAATACAGTGAGCCAGAGATATGGACATCCCTATGGATGTGCCCCTAGTGGATAAGCACTAGTGGGTGTATCAGATCCCTTGCTATATTGTTTAAGAGTCAGACCTGCCTGTAACCCTAAGTGTAATGTAAAGGGTATAGGTCGGCCCCACCTTAATGTGATTAGTAATAAATGTAAAAGATAATTAATCTGGTTAATATTAATTATAATGTGACTTAGAGAGGTCGGCCCTATTGTGCCAATAGACACTTCTATTGATAGGACAAGTCTAATATAAGTAAAGAAAGATTCCCCATTGTGGAAACATATCCTTCACACAAGTTTAGAAATTTCAGCAAGTACTTCCTCTTGGGAAAAGTGTGCACCTCTCTTGGGCACTAGTCTTCTAGGGTTTGAGCACCCTCTTGTGTGCTAGATCTTATTGGTGGTGAAGGTCTTTCTCTTGAAGAATAAAGCAAAGAATTTGGTTGGGTTTTCTTCCCTTGTTAAGAAGGGTTTCCTAGGATACTTCTTGTGTTCTTGTGCATGGTGTTTCTTCTTGTGATCTTGGTTGTTGCAACATTATTGTTTATGGTTAAGACAAATGCAAAATTGGAATGAACTACATGCTTAACCTAGCTTATTGAAAAATCAACATGGTATCAGAGCATAGGTCTTGGAGAACCCATTACACAAGCTACAAACTTTTACCAGTCATCCCTCCTCTTCTGCAGAACCGTACAACCCTCCTAGGGTTTCCAGAAAATCCGTATAGCCCTCTTCTTTTGATTGTTTCAGCACTTGGAACCTAGACATTGGGGCTAAAATTACCATAGGAGTGTACGACCTCCTTCAACGCACCTCCAACAAGCTTCAAATTGCATTTTCGAGCATTTTGACTTTTTGGCCCTAGGGTTTCGCTAATTTTTGCAGAAATTTCAGAATTAGGGTTTTTGCAACTCCTTGAAGGATCTCTTCAGCTCACCAGTGTTCTCCTATCTTTCAAAGGCTTATTGTTGGCAGTGATAAGTCCAACTAAACCTAAAAGTGCTAGCCTAGCCTAGCCGTTAGGTTTACTAGCCAAGATGACAAGGGTTTGTGAAAAATCCAAAAATGAGAAAAATCATAGTTGGAGGAAAGCTTGATGATTCAAGCAAACTCAGTTCCAAGAAAACAAGACCTCAAAGAAATGAAGACATCAACATATCATCACCCTCAGGTGTGCACTTCTATATATATTATTTGTATCATTGTCATGAGGGTAATTGCAGGATGAAGGAACCTTTTGCCGAAGTCATGGATCCAGAGGGATCTTAGTGCATTCAGAGGAACGACACACTGGAAGTAAAGACTCCAGGTTTGATTGTTGTAATTGTCATTCCTCTAACCCATATTTCTAAAGTTTGCTACATTACAAGTAGGTGTTGTAGATAGGACAACAATCCTTAAATTGTTTTGATTCTAGAGATGTACTCATTATTCTCCTTTAGGAGATATTCTTGTTTTGGTTCCTCTTGTTTTCTTGTTCGAGACAGGTTAAGAACAAAAGAAGATGCTTATCCTTCAGAGGGAGTCACTTGACTCAGAGGGAGTCAAAACTATTTGAGAAAGAGGAAGATAAGACCATCATTGAGATAACCAATGCAATAATGCATGATCAAAATCCTTCTAGGATTCCATGGGCAGAAGCATGCATGACATAGTATATGTGCAGAACAAGAGTCTTCACCAGACTTTGAAAAAAATAACTCCCGAAGAAGTCTTCACCGGAATGAAGCTTGAGATTGAACATTTCAGGTTATTTGGGTGCCCAATGTATTTTCATGTACCCAAAGAGAAGTCGTCCAAGCTAGATCCTTTAGAAAGAAAGGATACAGTGAATCTTCAAAGACATTCCAGATCGACATCCCTGGTCAGAGACAGATTGAGACAAGCAAAGACGTTGTCCTTAAAGAAGAGATAGTCTTTCAAAGACCCAGAGAATCTCAGATGGAGATTGACAGTGAGACAATACCTTCTCCCCGTTCAGCAGTTCAGAGGGAGACAGACATTATTCTAGTTGATCCAGTTTCTCCAATTGATATGTTCAGAGATATTGCATTAAGGCATAAAAAGCCTACCTAGACTCACTCTGCAAGAGGCAGAGAAACATACAAGCCTCTCAAGGCACATCCCGAGAAAGCAAAAGAGATTTTCGAGCTATCCTTCAGTCATGAGCCACTTCATTGATGCTGAGCCTCCTTGTCTTAGAGAAGCAACAAGAGAACAGGTATGGCAAGATGCCATAATATCTTAAAGAATGATGTATATGATATTATTCAGGGACCAGAAGGGAAGTTTGTGGTAACTTCCAAGTGGATCTATAAGATCAAGCATGCAGCTGATGGAAGTGTCGAGAAATACAAAACGAGATCTATAGCCAGAGGTTTCTCACAAAGATAGGGAGTTGTCTATGATGAGACACTTGATCCAGTAAACCCAATACAAGTCCATCCGTACTACCATCCATGAGTTCGAAACTATATCAGATAGATAGATTCTTGATGAGTTTACATTTCATCAAGAGTGTTGTTGATCCAAACCTATATTATTATAGTGTTGGTGACGAGAGCCTGATTATGATGACTTATTGAGAAAGCCTTGTTGATGACTTCTGAATTCGAGATGAAGAATCTGAGTATGATGCCCTACTTCTTGGGACAAGAAGTATGACAGGAGATCGATGAGATTTTCCTTAGTAAAGGAAAATATCAAAGAAGTTTAGTATGACAAAATGCAAATCCATGTCCACTCCAATGGTAATGGATTTGAAGAAAATGAGTGATGATGATTCAGACGAGATTGATCCACAGCTGATTGGATCACTAATGTATCTGGTTAACACCAGACTTGATTCATGCCGTGCAGTGAGTGTGCTTAGTCATTTCATGAGTCAACCGAGACAGACTCACTAGACAACAACAAAACATGTATTGAGATATATACGAGGTACAGTTGGATATGGCCTGAGATATGCCTCCAGTGTGAACTTGAGTTTGCAAGATATGTCGATTTAGATTGAGCAGAAAAGTACAGTGGATCGGAAGAGCACATCTGGTTGGTGTCTTACCGTGAAGTTTGCCATGATTTCCGGATGCAACAGGAAACAAAACTCTGTGGCCTTGAGTACCACAAAAGTAGAGTATATAACATCAAATGAGAGAAGCCATGTGGCTTCACAAGCTTCTGACAGATTTACTTGACCATGAGATGAATCCTATGATGATAACCAAGAGCCGTGTGTAAAGCTCTTTGAGAACCTAGTGTTTCCTGGTAGATCAAAACACGATGAGAAGAAATATACTTATATCAGAGATATGATGCTGAGGAAAATCGTACACATGCAGTACCTTCCTACACATGAATGAGCAGATTGCAGACATCTTCACCAAACTAACTTGGTGAAGAATGCCTCCCTAGTTGAGAGGGAGTGTTGATGACCCCAGCCAAGACAAAGTTCAAAGTACATCCGTGTGAGACTTGGCATGATGAAGAATNTGTTGATGATTGCAACTATGTGAGACATTCTCCAGCTTACAAACCTGTGAGATGTGGATCATTGCAGCTATGTGAGACTTTCTCCAGCTTACAAACCTGAGAGAAAGCCCCTGAGAAGGGTACGTGGTTCCTATCTGAGACAGAGCTGGAACGTAGAGATGACCTCCTCCATTCAGAGAGTTGAGAAGAACTCCAGTTGATTATCCTGTGGGAAAGGCGATCTGCTGAGTTGGGCGTGCATGTGGCTGAGCACAAGGTGAACGTGTGAAATCCCAAAGTGTTGGGTGCATCGTCATGAGAACAAAAAAGAAGATGATGTATTAGCCTCCTCTGAGCAGAAGAGTTGACGAGAAACTCCAAATGACTCTCCTGTGTAATGCAGTGGGAAAGAAGATTTGTTGAGTGGACGTGCATGTGGACGAGCACAGGTGAACATGTGAAGAAGTGGTTCTTCTGTGTAATACAATGAGCCAGAGATATGGACATCCCTATGGATGTGCCCCTAGTAGATAAGCACTAGTGGGTGTATCAGATCCCTTGCTATATTGTTTAAGAGTCAGACCTGCCTGTAACCCTAAGTGTAATGTAAAGGGTACAGGTCGGCCCCACCTTAATGTGATTAGTAATAAATGTAAAAGATAATTAATCTGGTTAATATTAATTATAATGTGACTTAGAGAGGTTGGCCCTATTGTGCCAATAGACACTTTTGTTGATAGGACAAGTCTAATATAAGTAAAGGAAGATTCCCCATTGTGGAATCATATCCTTCACACAAGTTTGGAAATTTCAGCAAGTACTTCCTCTTGGGAAAATTGTGCACCTCTCTTGGGCGCTAGTCTAGGGTTTGAGCACCCTCTTGTGTGCTAGGTCTTATTGGTGGTGAAGGTCTTTCTCTTGAAGAATATAGCAAAGGATTTGGCTGGGCTTTCTTCCCTTGTTGAGAAGGATTTCCCAGGATACTTCTTGTGTTCTTGTGCATGGTGTTTCTTCTTGTGATCTTGGTTGCTGCAACATTATTGTTTATGGTTAAGACAAATGCAATATTGGAATGAACTACATGCTTAACCTAGCTTATTGAAAAACCAACAAGCTTATGAGGAAGAAGCTATGCTTCAACCACAGAGAGCCATGGGTTCCTGACTAGAGGTGCATGGGCAAGGGACAAATCCACTACATTGAGGTTGCAATAGACAGTGATGTGTATAGATTACTCGTCCAAGCAAGGCGCATCACTTCTCTAGACCAGAATTTGAAAAATCCAATAGTTGAAAATTTAGGGTTTTTCTCATAAACCCTAGATCTGGACGTCTGGTTGCAGCTATTGTAGTTCCTATAACAAAATTCATCTTGGTTCAACAAAACTCTCTGGTAAGGTCTAGATCCATATCTTGAAAAGTTATTTGTTGTTTACTTGTTCCGGGCAAGATGACTACCAGTACCAAGCTTGACGAAAAGCTTGAAGGAGCCGATGACTTACGAGCATGGAAGTATAGAGTGATGCTCATTCTAGAAGAGAATGACCTTGTAAGTTTTGTTGAACAAGATATTGAAGAGCCAGAGCGAGATGAGGCCAAATCCAAATATAAGAAGGATTTGATCAAAGCCAAGAGGATCATTATCGATTCCATCAAGAACCATTTGATTCCTCATGTTTCAGCATTAAAAACCCCAAAGCAAATTATGGATGCCTTATCCCGTCTATTTGAAGGAAAGAACATCAATCGGAAAATGACCTTGACGACACAACTCAAGAATGTAAAGATGCAAAATTCAAAAACCATACAATCTTACTTCATAAGAGTGTCTGAGATTAAAGCACAGCTTGAAGCTATTGGAGACTTAGTCGAAGAAGCTGAGATAACAATGATCACATTAAATGGTCTTCCAAATTCTTGGGAATCCTTCATCCAAGGAATCTGCTCTAGAAGAAAGTTAACTAAGTTCAGCAAGTTGTGGGAAGACCGTGTAGATTTTCTGAGGTCCTATGAGGCTGCCATCTAAGGTCTGGACTCTGTCCTTGACCTTAGTATGGCTCTAAGTTTAAACTGTGTGGCTGTCTTCTCTTTCTGTTTTTAGGACAGCAAACAATCACCAAACTTTCTGCTCAATATTTAATGGTTAAATGCTCTTTTAAGGTGCCCTTGCAAGTGTTTTCTTTACTCAATGTTAGCACATGCAATATACATTAAAACAAATAACACTACCTCTAGATCTTTAACTTTAAAATGTTGATCTACACTTCTAATCATGCATTAATTTGACACGGGTATTTTTGGTCAACATGACCCTGGATAAAAACCCCCCGGGGAAAACCAGTTTGAGATATATGTCTATAAATGAGGAGAATAGATGGTGGAATACAGCAAGTACAAAATATAGATGAACTTGTTACAATAGCAGCTTGTCTCAAGCTGAAATACAATTCCAAACCAAGCAGGTGCGCCCTAGCATGGTGCGCCCCTCATAAATGCTACCAAATCCACCATAACTGCTCAAGATGCAAGCTGTGAACTCAGAATGGAAAACCCCTCCACATGAATGAAGCTATGATGTGTGGCCTCCCTCTGCAACTGATCCCACTACAATCAGACAAGTGTAAGTACTCCCCATTGATGATGCGCCCTCCTCAGAACTGGAAGCTCCCCACTAAATAAACAAGGCTACAAGTGTGATGGCTCTCTCCATGAAAGCATGCACCCAAGCTAGCCTCTTCCAATGCAACAATCCTCATCCTCTTTCCCTTCTCCAAGCTCCTTTGGTGAACATACAAGTGAATGATCTCTCCTTTGCCCCTTGCGCCCTCTTTTAGGAAGCATAAGGAAACCTAAAAGATGGGTGGATGAGATCTCACCATCTCATCTCTAATCAATGGTTGAGATCATCTCAACTAAATCTCAAACCAAAACCCACTTTACTTAAGTTTCCATAGTTTCACGTTATGTCTATTAATTCACCCACTTTGTGAATTAATTGTCACTTTAGGCTAAAATGACCAAATTTCACTTTTGACTTAAATCTCCTAAGTCAAAGTGAAATTAGACACAAAGTACATAGTACAAGGGTAATAGTCTACCCTTTGTGCTTAGAGACTCATAAGCACATGGGGACCACTTTCCAAGGTACCCAAATCTCAACAGACCGTACTCAAGAAGAAGCCAGATTAGAAGCAAGAAAGGAAAAGATAAAAAGCAGTGAAGATTAAGAGCTAACAGCTCACGCAAGAAAAGGAAAGAACAAGAAAGAAGTTCACTCTCACAAAAGATTTCAGAAGCCTCATAAAGGACAAGATTCTCATAAAGATCTCTCAAGCTTCAGATGCTTCATTTGCCAGAAGATGGGACATATTGCAAGAAATTGTCCCCGGGCAAAAAACCAAGATAAAACCATGAAGTTTAAAAGGCATCATGCCAATTTCGCAAGAGAAGATGAACCTGAACGGAAAAGAACAAAAAAAGATGATACAGATGAACTATATCTTCTGTGATATAGGACTTAGCGCTTCCGAAGCACTTGATTCATATCAAGTGATATTGATAACTATATCTCGTTTCTTCCACATTAAAAACTGTAGGAAGTAAAAGAGTTGGAGAATTGTTGTATCATGTGGGCGAAGTACAAGTTGTGAAGAAGTGTCATTATTCATCCAGACATCATACAGATCAAGCAAGCACTCTGACAAATGCACGCTCCAGGTACGCACCCTTCATATTTGATTTCAGTTTTAAGTTTATTAACATTAGATTTTATGCATTTTTATCTTAGCTTGTTGGATCATTATCCCGGTATGGAAATCCAACAAGGTCTCATTTAAAATCAAGAAAGAGTTTATGTGCTCGGGGGTGGCATATGTAAATGCCTATGGTTGGATGACAATGATGTGACATTGTCTATGGTAAAACGAGCACATTAGAATAGAACCCACAGTGTTCTCCAATTTCCCGATGCGAAGACCCGGTCAATGGATAATGAAGCCACCTTGATAGGAAGCAAAATTTGTTTTAAGTCTAACTCAGCTTTTCATATTAAGACTTGGTATCCAACACCAAGTATATCTTGCAGAGACTCTGAGGTTATTGTAGACTCAGAAGAAGTCAAGGCTCAGAGGGAGCAGGTATGACAGTCCCTGTATTTGAGATTGAGTTACCCCCAGTATCAGATGATGCAAATTGATCCCTCTTCAGATCATCAAGAAAAGTTAGTAGAACCAGAAGGGCCTACCCAGAACCATTGCAGTAATCAAGAAGAGATTAGCATGGTCCCGTGACACTTTGCAATATGCAAATCCATATAGCATTGACTAGCTATATCATGAGGAATAGATGGCTCCACCAGTGGTGAGGCAGGCGACCCCACCAAGTACCAGCTCAGAAGGAGCTAGAGTTCAGAGGGAGTCTGCCCCCACTATCCAGTAGTGAGGAAAAACCTCCCTAGGACCATTCATAGAGATATACAAAGCCTGATTGGTGTCCAAAGGATTCTCCCAACAAGAGGGAGAAGACTATGACGAGACACTTGCTCCAGTAATCAGAATAAGTATATATAGAACAACCATGATCCATTAAAAGAAGTCGATGCAGTATGAGATTCAGAGGGAGCAAATGAATCTATTATCGTGATGAAGTAGAGGAGCTACTATTAGAATTCAGAAGCTACAGTGAGAATGGAGCAGTCATTCTCAGTTTCGAAAAAAAAAAGCAGTTGTAGGTGCAGAGTCACAATTCCAGAAAGAACAATTGCAGAGAGAGTATAGGACATACTCTCAGACAGTGAAACAGATAGTGCTTTGCAAAAAGCACATAGAGCTAGCACATGGTTGTGCTAATTGAGTTGTAGCTAAGCAAGTATACCAATTTGGTACAATGTGATGTGAAAATTTAGTTCGAAGAACACGAGAACAGATATATGTTTTAAGGTGAAAGACATGTCCACCTAATTATGGAAAAATATGTGATGAGCTACCTAAAGGGTACAATCAATTATGGACCTAGATATATCTCGGAGTGTGAGATAAGATTGCAAATTCAGATTGGACAAGCAGTGTCACAAATCGGAAAAGTACATTCGAATATCGCTTTAGTATGGGATCAGTTATGATCTCATCACTCGGTGAGAAGCAGACCTATATGGCACTCAGTTCTGCAGAGACATAGTATGTGGCAGCATGGTCAGCGTGTGGCGAAGCAGTGTGGCTTCGGAAGTTGATTGCAGAATTGTTTGATCTCGAGTTGGAGGATACCTGTATCTTTTATGACAACCAGAATTGCATAAAGTTGTCAGTGAACCCAGTGTGTCATGACAAGTCCAAGCATATCGAGATCAAGTACCATTATATCCGAGAGATGATACAAAAGGGAGCAGTAAAGCTCCAGTATGTTCCTATCGACAAGCAGGTAGCAGACGTGTTGACTAAGCCTTTATCAAGAAAGAAGTTCGAATACTTCAGAGATGAGCTTGGTTTGGTCCAGAAGGAGGTCAGTTCCCTAATAGAGTGAGTGATGTGTTCCCCAGTAGCAGGAAGTGATATGTTCCCCAATAGCGGGAAGCGATGTGTTCCTCCGTAGAAGGAAGTGATGAGATCCCCAGTAGAGGACGCTACCCTGGCGCAGGTTGGTAACCCCAGCGCAGGCTGGTACGCTACCCCAGCGCAGGTTGGTAACCCCAACACAGGCTAGTACATACCCCAGCGCAGGTTGGTAACCCCAACGCAAGCTAGTACGCTACCCCGACGCAGGTTGGTAAACCCCAACGTAGGCTGGTACGCTACTCTAGTGAAAGTGCAGAACTTCCTATGATATATAGATCCGTGATTGACAACAAGACAATGACCAAGTATGCAAAAGCGCAGAAGCAGTGATGATGACCGTGACAAGAAGAATAACTTCCTTGCTAAGAGAGAGTGTTGAAGATTAAGTAGCTTCAGAAGATATACTTATTGTATTTGACCAAGACAAACCCTAAAAAATATTATTATATTATATTTGTTAATTAGGCCCTATTGTACCTTTGTAAAAGTCGGCCCTATTGTGCCTAGACATGTAAAAACAGGTTGGCCCAGACCTAATTTTAGGCTGGCCAAACCACTATTTGTAAGGGAGGCCAGCACCTCATTTGAACACACAGTCACTAGCTCTTCAACCAAGGAGTGTGCAAGTCTTGAAGGAAGAAGCTATTGTAGCTAGGTGTGATGTTGTGAAGGTTTTGGTCTATCTCTTGGATGTCTCTTGGTTAAGTGGTGTGCTACCCTTCCCTAGTCAAGGATTAGAGGAGGATCTTTTGCTTTGTTAGTTCTCTCTTGAAGAGAAGCATTGTTCTTGATTGGCTAATCTATATTGATGATGTTTGTTGGGTTTTCTTCCACTAGAGGGTTTCCTAGGATAATCTTTGTGTCTATCTTGTTTCTATTAATTATATTATTAAGTTGTACAGGTCGGCCCTATTGTGCCAAGAGACACACCTATTGTTGTGTCTAGTCTTGTATAAATAGAGGTGAATCCCCATTAAGGATTACACACTCTCACTTGTCATCTTAGAATTTCAGCAAGTGCATGTACGACTGAAGTGTGCACCTCTCTTGGGCGCTAGGTTCTAGGTTGGTAAGCACCCTCTTGTGTGCTAGGTTTATGGTTTGGGGGATCTTCTCTTGAGAATATAGCAAAGGATTCCTGGATTTTTCCCTTGTTTGAGAAGGGTTTTTCCCTTGTTTGAGAAGGGTTTTCCCAAGATACTTCTTGTGTTCTTGTGCATGGTTATTATTCTTGTGATCTTGGTTATTGCAGCACTTCTGTATGGTGTTGTTGCATTTGTTTATGGTTCAAGTACATGCCAAATGAAATAAACTTCATGCTTGAGCCTTGCACATCTTAAAACTTAACATTGGCTACCATCAAATCAGCATTAGAGAGCAGGATATAGAGAAGACGACATTTAGATGCCATTATGGACATTTTGAGTTCCTGGTTATGCCATTTGGGCTAACCAATGCACCAGCCACATTCCAGTCTTGCATGAACCATATATTCTGAGATCAGTTGAAGAAATCAGTATTGGTGTTCTTCGATGACATATTGATATACAGCAAGACATGGGAGGAGCATCTAAAACATTTGGATGAGGTACTCAACATTATGGAGGCACAGTCACTGTATGCCAAGGAGTCAAAGTGTGAGTTTGGCATGACAGAGTTAATTTACCTGGGTCACATTATCAGTGCACAGGGGGTGCAGGTGCATCAGGAGAAGATCAGGGCCATCTTGGATTGGACAACACCCAGGAATGTGACAGAGTTGAGGAGTTTCTTCGGGTTGTGCAGCTACTACAGGAGGTTCATGAAGGGTTTTTCACAGTTGGGGGCACCACTCACCGACCTCACCAAGCGGGGAGCCTTCATATGGATTGACTAGTCGTAGAAGGCATTTGAGCAAATGAAGGTAGTCATGGGCACATGCCCAGTACTAGCATTTCCCGATTTCACACTACCATTTTTTTTGGAGTGTGATGCATCCGGAGAGGGGATCGGAGCAGTGTTGATGCAGGGGGGACACCCCATTGTATTTGAGAGCATGAAGCTCAGCCAACCAGAGAGGTTGTATCCGATTTACGGCAAGGAGATGCTAGCAATAATGCATGCTTTGACCAAATTCCGACAGTACTCGGTGGGAAGCAAATTTGTGGTCAAGATAAACCATAATAGCTTGAAGTATTTCCTTAAGCAAAAAGATCTCACACGAGGTATATGAAGTATAATCAAACCAAGTAGTCACGGAACAAGAAGAATATGACTATCAAAACATAGAAGCAGTGATGTTCATCAAAAAGTAAATAATAGATGACATGTTTCCACAAGTTTAAGATGTGAAAGCGGCATGCACAATGGGAAGAAACTATGGGAAATGAACAAAGCTTTGATAAAGGTAGAGCCTTTTACCGTAAAAGCATTCTCTTTTTAATGTAAATGGAGGAAGGAGAGTCGTTTTCAAAACATTTACTAAAGATAAGAAATATTAGGGATCAATTTCTGGCTATAGGTAGAGAGCTAAATGAAGAAGATAAGGTTTCAATTATCCTAAGATGTCTCCATCCATCGTTTGAGAACCTTGTGGAAACTTTCAACCTCTGAATGTGTTGACACAACTAAGAAAAAATGAGAAGAATTTATTTATTATTATTATTTTTTTTTTTTTTACTGGGGAAATCGACAACTTGCGGTTCTCGTACTCGCGTGACACATGGTCGATACCCATCCTCTACCACTATAACCCCAGGTGCGCCACACATCCCGCAAGCATGGAGCACAAGTAAATCGGGGTGAGAATCGAACTTGAGACCTCCTTTACATATTTCCTTCCATTTACACGGCACTTGCCAATCGGTCTACACCCCGACGGGGGAGAAGAAATTATTATTATGGTTGTATATGTTGATGATTTAATTAATACATGGAACAATTATCAATTGACCAAAGAAGAAAAAGATAATCTTTACAAATCATTTGACATCGAAAACTTTGGATTACTACATTATTTTTTGAAAATAGAAGTTTGGCAATAAAAAAACAGGATTTTCATCTCACAAACAAAGTATGCTTCAAAATTGTTAAACAAGTTCATAATAAAGGATTGCAATCCCAGCAAAATACCAATGTGGGATTGATATAACTTACAAAAACCAAACCAACCATAACTTCTACAATTGATATGTTGTCAAGGTTTTTAAACTATCCCCGGGGCACACACTATAATGCAACTAAAAGAGTGCTCAGGTATATCAAAGGTACTTCACAATTTGGTATTGTACTTGAGAAGAATGACAATTTCATGTTGAATGGTTTTTCAAACACAAACTATGAAGGTGATATGGGTGAAAGAAAATCTACAACAAGGCATGTTTTAACTCTTGGTAGTGGAGTGATTTCATGGGCAAGTAAAAAGCAATCTTCAATGGCTCTTTCAACAACGAAAGCTCTGTACAAAGAAATAGTGGGAGCAGCATGTGAAGTGGTATTGTAACATAGGATTTTATGTGCTTTGAAGCTTCCACAAATGCAGCCAACAACTTTACACTGTGACAACCAAAGTGAAATCAAGATGACAAAGGATCCAATTTATCATTCAAAAACAATTCATATAGAAATTCACCATCATTACATAAAAGAGCATGCAGAAAACAAAGGGATAGAATTTTGATTTATTGCAAGTCCAAAAACAAGTAGCAAATATCTTCACTAAAGCACACTACAAGGATAAGTTCAAGAAATTCCAAGCACTATTAGGAATAATGGAAAATAAAATAATCATTAAGAGGGGTTATTAGACATTGTAATGTTTATTTTATCTAAAGACAATAAACATGATGTATCTAAGAGTAATAATGTAATATAATTAAGTGAGAAAAAAGTCATGCGTAATAATAAGATATGACATTTAAGTTAATGTTATATTAAAGATATTAGTTAAACAGTTCCGAACAAGAAGAACTGAAATTTCTTGATATATATACAATACCCTTGTATATCATTTCAAAGCATAATGATATAATATGATATCTTTCTTTCTGTCTCTTCTGACTCTTCATATATTCTCCATTTTTAGTTTTACAAGTCTGTTGAAGCCCTGGATGAACTATTGGACTCATTGTCCAAGAGTCTCCCTGATTTGCAACCATTGTGCCAACATTGCAACCTTCCACCCTGACGAATAGAACCATGTGTGGATGACATCTTTGAAATCATCCCAACTACCAATCGAAGGTTGGTTGTAGGTTGTGAGGTGTTGGGTGTGTTTTTCCCACCATGTGAGGGCTTGTTATTCCAAGTGTACCTCAACTACCAAATTCTTCTAAGCATCTAACAAAGTAGGCTAATTAAGTACACTTCTAGATTATGAATCCAAGAATTGAGCTTGACCTCATTTGGAGTTGGCTCCATAAAACTTAGGGATACAAAGCTTTCATTCTAGCATGAAAAAAATTTGGGCAATGAGAAGGGTTTTAGTTGGATTAGGTTGTTCCAATGGCAATTGTAGTGGAAGGCCTTTTGTAGGATTTGTTGTAGATTTTGTTGGCAGGTGGTCCTTAGTTGTTGGAACATGGTAATCATAGTTTGCATCATTTGAATATGAAAACCATTTTTTCTAACTTGCATGAAGAAAAATATCGGTATAGAATCTAGACAATGATATGATATCTGATAGAAATACAATAACTTTTTAGAAAAGTTTGGATACAACACAACTAGGATACTATATGTGTGTGTGTGTGTGTGTGTGATTTAGGGAGATGATAGAGGTATTAGAGGAGGGAGAAGAAGGGTCACGAAGGGAGGACAATTATAGAGGGGAAGAAACGAGTGCATCTAGGTTAGTGATTTGCATAAGAAAATATTTTTTCCAATACAATAGATCCTTATAGCCACTACAGAGTTTTGACAAAGCGCCCTGATTGGATATTTTAAAGGGAAGAAGCTGCCTCTCATGGAGTTGCTCCCTTAAGTTGGGAAATCTTGGTATTGTTTGGCAAAATGTAAGAGTTGCATCTCGCCTTTCGATAAGGTTTTTTCAATTCTTGTTTGAGACATCTTCAAAGAAGAAAGTTGTTCTCTCTAGCTGCCCTTGGTTCTATAAGGGCTCAAGGCTAATTCTGAACGCTTGGAATGAAAACTTCAATACGTCCATTGCATGGAAATCACACGTACTCTTGTGGGTTCACAAGTTGAGGCTCCCTTTGCATCTTTGGAACCTCAAGGCTATATGACTTGTGGGTGATGCACTAGGATCTTGTCAATACTCAACTCATGAAACTTTGAATATGGATTGGGTTCCATTGTTAATGGTTCTGACGAATAGCAATGGT
>JASDQU010684306.1:27450-43038 GCA_032191745.1 Picea mariana | reverse complement strand
TTCCCAGGATACTTCTTGTGTTCTTGTGCATGGTTATTATTCTTGTGATCTTGGTTATTGCAACACTTGTGTATGGTGTTGTTGCATTTGTTTATGGTTCAAGTACATGCCAAATGAAACAAACTTCATGCTTGAGCCTTGCACATCTTAAAACTTAACATTGGCTACCATCAGATCAGCATTAGAGAGCAGGATATAGAGAAGACGACATTCAGATGGCAATATGGACATTTTGAGTTCCTGGTTATGCCATTTGGGCTAACCAATGCACCAACCACATTCCAGTCTTGCATGAACCATATATTCTGAGATCACTTCAGGAAATCAGTATTGGTGTTCTTCGATGACATATTGATATACAGCAAGACATGGGAGGAGCATCTCAAACATTTGGATGAGGTACTCAACATTATGGAGGCACAGTCACTGTATGCCAAGGAGTCAAAGTGTGAGTTTGGCATGACAGAGTTACTTTAACTGGGTCACATTATCAGTGCATAGGGGGTGCAGGTGCATCAGGAGAAGATCAGGGCCATCTTGGATTGGACAACACCCAGGAATGTGACAGAGTTGAGGAGTTTCTTCAGGTTGTGCAGCTACTATAGGAGGTTCGTGAAGGGTTTTTCACAGTTGGGGGCACCACTCACCGACCTCACCAAGTGGGGAGCCTTCAAATGGATTGACTAGTCGCAAAAGGCATTTGAGCAAATGAAGGTAGTCATGGGCACATGCCTAGTACTAGCATTTCCCGATTTCACACTACCATTTTTTTTGGAGTCTGATGCATCAGGAGAGGGGATCAGAGCAGTGTTGATGCAGGGGGGACACCCCATTGTATTTGAGAGCATGAAGCTCAGCCAACAAGAGAGGCTGTATCTGATTTACAGCAAGGAGATGCTAGCAATAATGCATGCTTTGACCAAATTCCGACAATACTTGGTGGGAATCAAATTTGTGGTCAAGATAGACCATAATAGCTTGAAGTATTTCCTTAAGCAAAAAGATCTCACACGAGGTATATGAAGTATGATCAAACCAAGTAGTCACAGAACAAGAAGAATATGACTATCAAAACATAGAAGCAGTGATGTTCATCAAAAAGTAAATAATAGATGACATGTTTCCACAAGTTTAAGATGTGAAAGCGGCATGCACAATGGGAAGAAACTATGGGAAATGAACAAAGCTTTGATAAAGGTAGAGCCTTTTACCGTAAAAGCATTCTCTTTTTAATGTAAATGGAGGAAGGAGAGTCGTTTTCAAAACATTTACTAAAGATAAGAAATATTAGGGATCAATTTCTGGCTATAGGTAGAGAGCTAAATGAAGAAGATAAGGTTTCAATTATCCTAAGATGTCTCCATCCATCGTTTGAGAACCTTGTGGAAACTTTCAACCTCTGAATGTGTTGACACAACTAAGAAAAAATGAGAAGAATTTATTTATTATTATTATTTTTTTTTTTTTTACTGGGGAAATCGACAACTTGCGGTTCTCGTACTCGCGTGACACATGGTCGATACCCATCCTCTACCACTATAACCCCAGGTGCGCCACACATCCCGCAAGCATGGAGCACAAGTAAATCGGGGTGAGAATCGAACTTGAGACCTCCTTTACATATTTCCTTCCATTTACACGGCACTTGCCAATCGGTCTACACCCCGACGGGGGAGAAGAAATTATTATTATGGTTGTATATGTTGATGATTTAATTAATACATGGAACAATTATCAATTGACCAAAGAAGAAAAAGATAATCTTTACAAATCATTTGACATCGAAAACTTTGGATTACTACATTATTTTTTGAAAATAGAAGTTTGGCAATAAAAAAACAGGATTTTCATCTCACAAACAAAGTATGCTTCAAAATTGTTAAACAAGTTCATAATAAAGGATTGCAATCCCAGCAAAATACCAATGTGGGATTGATATAACTTACAAAAACCAAACCAACCATAACTTCTACAATTGATATGTTGTCAAGGTTTTTAAACTATCCCCGGGGCACACACTATAATGCAACTAAAAGAGTGCTCAGGTATATCAAAGGTACTTCACAATTTGGTATTGTACTTGAGAAGAATGACAATTTCATGTTGAATGGTTTTTCAAACACAAACTATGAAGGTGATATGGGTGAAAGAAAATCTACAACAAGGCATGTTTTAACTCTTGGTAGTGGAGTGATTTCATGGGCAAGTAAAAAGCAATCTTCAATGGCTCTTTCAACAACGAAAGCTCTGTACAAAGAAATAGTGGGAGCAGCATGTGAAGTGGTATTGTAACATAGGATTTTATGTGCTTTGAAGCTTCCACAAATGCAGCCAACAACTTTACACTGTGACAACCAAAGTGAAATCAAGATGACAAAGGATCCAATTTATCATTCAAAAACAATTCATATAGAAATTCACCATCATTACATAAAAGAGCATGCAGAAAACAAAGGGATAGAATTTTGATTTATTGCAAGTCCAAAAACAAGTAGCAAATATCTTCACTAAAGCACACTACAAGGATAAGTTCAAGAAATTCCAAGCACTATTAGGAATAATGGAAAATAAAATAATCATTAAGAGGGGTTATTAGACATTGTAATGTTTATTTTATCTAAAGACAATAAACATGATGTATCTAAGAGTAATAATGTAATATAATTAAGTGAGAAAAAAGTCATGCGTAATAATAAGATATGACATTTAAGTTAATGTTATATTAAAGATATTAGTTAAACAGTTCCGAACAAGAAGAACTGAAATTTCTTGATATATATACAATACCCTTGTATATCATTTCAAAGCATAATGATATAATATGATATCTTTCTTTCTGTCTCTTCTGACTCTTCATATATTCTCCATTTTTAGTTTTACAAGTCTGTTGAAGCCCTGGATGAACTATTGGACTCATTGTCCAAGAGTCTCCCTGATTTGCAACCATTGTGCCAACATTGCAACCTTCCACCCTGACGAATAGAACCATGTGTGGATGACATCTTTGAAATCATCCCAACTACCAATCGAAGGTTGGTTGTAGGTTGTGAGGTGTTGGGTGTGTTTTTCCCACCATGTGAGGGCTTGTTATTCCAAGTGTACCTCAACTACCAAATTCTTCTAAGCATCTAACAAAGTAGGCTAATTAAGTACACTTCTAGATTATGAATCCAAGAATTGAGCTTGACCTCATTTGGAGTTGGCTCCATAAAACTTAGGGATACAAAGCTTTCATTCTAGCATGAAAAAAATTTGGGCAATGAGAAGGGTTTTAGTTGGATTAGGTTGTTCCAATGGCAATTGTAGTGGAAGGCCTTTTGTAGGATTTGTTGTAGATTTTGTTGGCAGGTGGTCCTTAGTTGTTGGAACATGGTAATCATAGTTTGCATCATTTGAATATGAAAACCATTTTTTCTAACTTGCATGAAGAAAAATATCGGTATAGAATCTAGACAATGATATGATATCTGATAGAAATACAATAACTTTTTAGAAAAGTTTGGATACAACACAACTAGGATACTATATGTGTGTGTGTGTGTGTGTGTGATTTAGGGAGATGATAGAGGTATTAGAGGAGGGAGAAGAAGGGTCACGAAGGGAGGACAATTATAGAGGGGAAGAAACGAGTGCATCTAGGTTAGTGATTTGCATAAGAAAATATTTTTTCCAATACAATAGATCCTTATAGCCACTACAGAGTTTTGACAAAGCGCCCTGATTGGATATTTTAAAGGGAAGAAGCTGCCTCTCATGGAGTTGCTCCCTTAAGTTGGGAAATCTTGGTATTGTTTGGCAAAATGTAAGAGTTGCATCTCGCCTTTCGATAAGGTTTTTTCAATTCTTGTTTGAGACATCTTCAAAGAAGAAAGTTGTTCTCTCTAGCTGCCCTTGGTTCTATAAGGGCTCAAGGCTAATTCTGAACGCTTGGAATGAAAACTTCAATACGTCCATTGCATGGAAATCACACGTACTCTTGTGGGTTCACAAGTTGAGGCTCCCTTTGCATCTTTGGAACCTCAAGGCTATATGACTTGTGGGTGATGCACTAGGATCTTGTCAATACTCAACTCATGAAACTTTGAATATGGATTGGGTTCCATTGTTAATGGTTCTGACGAATAGCAATGGTGGAGTCCCTACCTCCATCACCCGAAATTGTGGCGGCTATCAATGGGATCAAATGTTGGATTACAAAGGAAACCCCTTTCGATTTCCTTCTATCATAAGGAAGACACGTGTTCAAGGATCATTTGATCAAGAAGGTAGCTTTTAAGAAAAGAAAGCAGGAGAGTGGCAACAGAAAAATTTAAGAAATAGGGTCGCAAGACCTACCTGTGAGGGCTCAAAGCTCCTAACCCAACCTCGATCCCAAAATGAGGACAACGTCGATCGATCTATGACCGAGGACAGCACCATCGAGCATGTTCCAATCACAACAACTATGGAGGCAGAGCAACTAAGTGGTATAACACTTGAGAAGAAGCAATGGACCACAACGGAGGAAGAAAATCCAAGCCAAGTGACTTTCTTTAGCTCTAGGACCCTCTTCAAAATATTATGAGACGATCTCTCCAAGTTAATCTATGGAGCCCACTCTTTTCCAACTACTTAGGAGGTCGAGATGAGTTGCGGCTCCAAAGCATTATTCGAAGGTAGTTTTGAGAGAGCGGCTCATCCTATCAATTCATGCTTACGGCCTAGGCGGGTGGATGACCTCGACTTATCTCATCAGACGGGCATTGAAGAGTGTTCTACTCAATTTCTGAGGGATCTAGCAAGTTCACCTGGAGCAATTGATGCTCGCCCAAGTTCAATTCAAGCCACATGATAGGGATAGTTTGGAGGTAGAGAAACTAGTAGTTAAGTGTCTCTTGGATCACCCAAGTGGGGATAGCTTATTGATGGACTCAACAACTCCCTTAGGCAATCGTAGCAATGGCATCACGCACAAGGAGAGGATCGACATTGAAGGTCTAAAGGAGAAAACTTTGGAAGCAGCAATGCTAATGGGAGTAGGGTATTTTTTAGAGGAAAATTTTCACCAATTGGCTACTTTTTAACCTTTTAAAAAAAATATATATTCGCCTGGCCATTTTCCCTTCAAAAATTCACCTACTTTCCAAATAGAATATGATTACATTAATAATATTTGCCAAAATTTACAAGTTTTAACAATAAATTGTATGTTTTTTATTGAATACTCATATATATATATATATATATATATATGATTTTTTGAATCTGAGACAGTCGCCCAAAATTCTATACTTAGGTATAATATTAGAATTCTAAAACAATACCCTGATTTGGGAGCCTTCTCGAGATTAGGCAAATCCATCCTAAAGGGAAAATATCTTGGCAATCCTTAGAACAACGCTTTCTCGAGCAGCGCACTAAGCATTGAATGTGGACAAGGTAGTACTTTTCTAGGTAAAGATAAGAAATTTAAATATATTCCTTTATATCTTTCTCCTTCTAGTTCTTGAACCCATGGTGCTTCTGCAAGGAGGGAGTTCTTGATGGCATCCTGAAAACTTTCACCCCTCCTTATGTGTGCCTATCGGTCCATTCCTTATGGATTTGTACAATATTTGGCTATTAATGTTGATGAATATCCCTCATTGGACTATATGATGGATTGGCATAAGTTATGTGATTCTATGAACGTAATTAGATTGTTTCCGAATTTTCTATAGGAATGGGATACTTAGGAACACTTATGGAAAACAAGTTAAGAGGAAAGCTCATTAGCTCCCCCTAAGCAAAATGGGTTGATGCTACCAAGATTATCAAATTTTTGTTTGGAATTTATAAGAATTAAATATACAAGAATTTTTTTCTCAAAAAATCTCTCTCTCTCTCTCTCTCTCTCTCTCTCTCTCTCTCTCTCTCTCTCTCTCTGCATGAAAAATACTATGAAGCGTTAAAAAATCAAAACAAGACTTGGAAATAATTTGGTTAATCTACATCTAGACGCATGATCTACATACATACATACATATATATGCACAAAAAATACTATGAAACGTTAAAAAATCAAAACAAGATTTGGAAAGAATTTGGATAATATACATCTAGACACAAGATCTATAAATCTACATACATATATCCATACATACATATGTGTGTATTGGGTTGAAGAGAGTTACGCCACAATTAGCTTGCAATCTTGGTCAATGGATCAACTTCGCATTTTTTCAAGCCTACAAGAGGCATCCACCAGGGGTGCCCCCTATCTCCTCTCATTTTCCTGTAAGTTGCAAAAAGTTTGTGAGTGTATATACACTCACAAAAACAAGATGGGAATATCGAAGGGGCAAAGGTGGCAAGGAATATATCAATCACATAGATCTACTTTGTAGACAATATATTTCTCTTTGGCAATGGGTCAGTAAAAGAAGCAAAGGAATTTGGAAAAATCTTAAAATTATTTGTATGTCAACCGACATGGAAATAAATGAACAAAAATCCTCAACAAGCTTTAATATGGTCTGTTGAAGACAAATTTGCATGATATTATTGAAGTTGTTGTTTAGCATTCCCCCCTTAGAATCCAAAATAAAGTACTTGGGATTTGAATTAAAGCCAAATAATTATCAAATAAAGAACTAGCAATGTCTCTACAATAAGATAGAAAAATGAATCTCAGTATCTTGTCCTGCAAAGTAATACTCATCAAAAGTATTCTCAAGAACACTCCAATATATTGATTTTCACTAGCATTTGTGCCAAAATCGTTGATTGACAAGATATGAAACCGATGCTTCAAATTCTTGTGGAAGCGTAACCAAGAAAAAGGAGTAATCCCCTTGGTCAAGTGGCAAAGGGTATCCAAACCCAAGTCCATATGCCTGTGGGGCCTCATTAAACCTCATTTTTTCTCTAAAGCATTTGCAACAAGACCAACAGGGTAACCACTGAGCAAGGAAGGTCTTCGGAAAAAAACATTGATAAGCAAGTATATCAATCCTTTAAATCTACTTGAATGGATTACGCTACCAGGAAAAAGGTATAGTGAAAGATCCATAAGAGAAGGTTTTAGTCTTGGCCTTAGGTGTCGTCAATAAGAACCTCCGTTAGAGTATAAGTAATCGCAAATCAATCCAATTGGGCGTTAACCCATGTATTAGGCGAATACATCTTTTAGGATGTCAAAGAACTTAAAACTTGCTCTCAACATAAAAAACCTTTTCATCCTGGAAAGATCTATACCGTTATACTACAACGATAGAGTGAGCAATTGGTTTTCAAGGTTGGCAATTACAGGATACATGGAACTATCAAGTGGTCTAGTCGAAGAATAGTGCTTCTACAAATCTCAACATAACAAAGCTATGATAAAGTTGGATGATGATAATCAAGACTCTCTAGTTTGGGCAACTAGCACAAATTCAGGACAATATGTTTTACATTTAGGATAAACATCTCCTTTCTACAACTAGAGTACAAAGAAGCGAACTAGCGGTGGCACGATCGTTAGAAGATCCAAGTTCCACAAAAGACATGAACTTTTATGTGGATAACCTTAAGCAACAAAATCCTATCCTAGTACAACCGACAAAACCAAAGATGGCATAGACCTACCTAGTATGTCCCATGTAAACAACACTTGGAATTTGTGACCCATCTTTTTCTTCATTGCCACTTCGTAAAAGAAGTAAGGTTTGCTGCCAAATAGCGAAACAAGTGTAACGGGAATGGATAAGGGATAGGGAAGAATGGACAAGGGTAAAGGGACTCGGTGGAAGATGGCTTACAAAAATGGTTGTGTGAAAAGACTACCAACAACAACTTTATATATTTTCCTTTCTTTATTGTCTAGGCCCTAGGGATCAGTAGGAATGAAGCCATATTCAAGCATAAGTTTGGCTCACATGTTCAGGTTTTCTATAGATTAAACATTTAAAGAAACCAACAAAGGAAAAACTAAAGAGTGGTCATAACTCTAGTCATGGACTTGGACTCACCTCATGAATTCTTCAATGGAGCTTCAGCAAATAACCCCAGAAAGAGAGAAGTAGGTGGGTATTTGTATATTAACATAACCAACGAGAGCACTTTCTAATTTGGCATTGGCTTTAGTACAAATAACCATGTTGAGATTAGAGTTGCTTATGTTTTAATGCTATTAGTGAAGGACCACAATATATAGGAATTAATGGTGTATGGGGATTCAAAGTTGTCGTGCAACTAGTTAAGACGTTTTCAAGATACAAAACACTAGTCTGAAGACAATTGTAAAGAGGTCAATGGAGCTAGCACAATGCTTCAACAACGTGCTCAAAAGTAAAATAGGGATTTATTTAAAAGATACAAATTTGAGAACAATGGAGCAAAAGCACTTGGAGGAGAGCATCATCTGAATGAGGCACATCAACTAATTTCCTTCATGTTTTTTTATTAAAATATATTTCTTGCAATGTATGAAGATGTTAACCACTCAATATTTCACTAACTCTTTGAAGTTAAATCAATGTTTTTTCTTAGTTATTGTTTAAGAAGAGACAATAGGAGATTTCTACAAAACACAAAATTAGTCTTGTTACACCTCATATTGTATGAGGTTCCACATTGTGATTTTCATCACACTAATGGATATTTCCTTCTTATTCCTTGGAGCTACTGGAGCGACATGGGGGGAGGATTCATCTTTATCGATCCCCCTCTCTTCATGGAATCATATCATTTGATGGAGATATTTAGTTGGGGGAGTCTCAGTTCTCCTTGGTTGGACGATGATTGTGCTTGGTTCCCTCTTCATGGTTGCATATCTTTGGTTGATGGAGTTGTGGGGGTTAGAGGTTTATGGTCTTCATGCTTTGGTTGATGGTTGTGAGATGCTCTTTGGTGCTATAGTATATCATTGATGGATGATTATGGTGTTCATGGTTAGACACTACATATGACTTTGGTTTATGGTGGGGTTTAATAGGAGGTACCACTTCTATTTTCATGGTACAAAAAACTTTATGAGGTATACTCCTTATTAGCACATAAGTGGAGGCAAGTACATTATTATTTTAATAGGGCCATTCGTCTTTCACTCCTTAGACCTTATCTTCAATGGAACAAGACTGTGCAATGACACACATGTGGAGGCACTTATAATGTTTTATTTGGCCTTCCCCTTTTTACCTCATAAAGTGTTACTTAATACCATAGTGGGCCACTTTATTCATGAGAAGGGAGTCACTCACCTTATCAGCTCAAGTTCTTGTTATAATATACCATGGGGGCGCACTAGTTAAAAGGTATTAATTAAAGGTTACATGAAGTCGTAGTTCCTCATACACTCACGATCTATAGGCACATACCTTGTGGCATAAATGCATTTGTGAACCRTCCCCCTCAAATATGTAATTATCAGCCATATGCTTTTTACCATGTGCTTGGGAAGGGCACATATCCAGAGGAAGGTAAATCATATTTTATTGTGGACTCGTCTTTACAAAGCCCTGGGTTATCATTTTYATAGCTACCTTGGTTATAAATTCATGGGAATGTCATACGAATCATATAGCTTCCTTGTATTATATCTTTATGCTACCATTAATTATGAAGTCGTCCTCACACATGGAGYTGCCTCTTGTAAAGCCATAAATCCTAGCTATGTTGACTATTCCCATCGAGTTGGCTAGTTGACATCCTATCCCTATGTTGTGTTGCACATGAGTCATCCTATGCATTGATTTGATMTATTTTCCTCTACTACCATCCAGTTGACTTAATAAGTTGTGGGTCATCACCTTCATAAGTCGATATSRCATAAGCTTAATATAGTATGGACCCTTTCTTGTGTATGGAGTCGCCTTGTGTCATAAAGAGCCATGGRTCATCATAACCATCTTGGTTATAAGGTCGAAGGTGATCATTTAGCATGGAAAGCTGATCCAATCCCATTCATTCAGTCTCCTTTTATGTCAAGTTTACATTGCAATGACCAAATCGTATGGTGAGTCAACCATTGCATGCACCTTTCATCACAGATAATTTTAAGGATGGAAATTTATTTTAAAATGTAGAAACCTTAGCGAATCTTACTATCCATTAATATGCAAAGTGTAAAATGTTTGGCGATATTTTTGTAAAAATATTCAAATTTCTAAGGATTTTATATAGTTTCTATAAAGTTTTGGCGATTTTTAAGGTAAAATCATTTTATCTTACAGAATTTGGACAATTCCTTTTTTGAAAAAATGGAAAATGGTGAATATTTTTTTGGGAAAAGGCATGGAAAATTAGCCCATGGGTGAAATTGAGCCCCTAAAATTTTCCCTTCTTTTCATTGGATAAATATATGGAATTGGATGTCGTGCATTAATTATATGGAGTCGTCTTTGATTATGAACATAACATGGTTCAATGGATATGGAACATGTCGTACGACAGATGTGTGGGGGATGTTTTTTGAAGTTTGCCATCCCCTCTCTTCATGTTAATCGATCCACATTTTTTATTTCCTTGCTCATCTTTTGAGGGATTGTTCACTATGGAGAATGTATTTGTTGAAAGATCATACATGGGTCAACTTTTAAATGAAGAAGATATCATCCCACTTATGGAGGTTGTTGCATTATTTGTTATTTTTGGAGGTCGATCCTAGCTAACGCATGATTTTATTGTTGTTGAAATCATCTCATAAAGTTAGTTAGATGGGAACATTATTATATTGTTTTCCTTGGGGGGGGACAATTTCTTTATTGTTTCTTCTAGGAAAGGAGAGTGGATCCCAACAACTCGCTTCTAATTTTAATAAGGAGTTTGTTGAGGAGGATAAAAATGTAATATTTTATTGTATTGCTTAGAGGACTAATGGATCTAGGAAAACAATTATTTTTTTATAGTAAGAGGAGTTGAGCTCTGTTATCCACCAGTTTGCACAAGCTGGATTTCTAAAGAGTCACCAGAGAATGAGCAAGAAATGCTCATATATGCAGATTTCGGTGATTCAGCAGGCCTTAAAAGGGCCCCCTTTTTCCGCATTTCCACTATTGTAATAAATGTCCTAAGTATGAGATATTATAAAAGGCTATTGACCACCCTTGATCTGGGAGTGGGCATATACTCCGAAGTGTTTTTTTACTTGTTAATTATTTTTTCTGCTTGCCTTAGTGAACGATTAAATAATTTCTAAGTTTTTTCACTCAGAAAAAAGACTTGCTCCAAAGCCGAAGTATGTGTTGACAAGCAAGTCTCGGCATGGAAAATCCAATGTCTAGTGTCAGAATGTATATAAGCTCATACTAGAACATAGTTTCTGAGTCATTTGGAAATTGCGGCTAGGTTTCATAGATTTTTTTTTAAGTTTTAGTGAATTAATTAAATTCCCGCAAAAAGTGGAATTTATTAATTCCGAGTCAATAAGTGTAAAAATATGGCATCAAATGTTGTCAAATGTCATATTTACAGTCGTTTTCCAATCCGGAGTATGATGTAAACCCCTATTTCCCATCTTTCGAGACTAAAGAGTGATTATTATCACTAAAAAGTCAATTTTACTCGAAAATATGGAAAAGGGGTAATTAATTAAGTTTCCTAAATTTTAGGAAAACTGGAAACATGTTTTAGACATGATTTTTATGTGTCTTTAGTCAACTCAAGGCTAAAGTGAGTTAACTAATGAGAGGGTTGACCTAATTAGATAGCGTGGAGTTAGGGAGGAGTCTCCAACTAAGGGACTTGACTCCCGTCCTATGTGGTAGCTCACCTAAACCCTAGCACATCCCTCATGTGGCCCACCTCCCACTTAGCTCACGCCTCAATCCCAATTCACTCGTATCCACTCACCCTCTCCCCTAGATCACTCGCCCTTCCCCCTTAGTCACTCGTCCTCCCTCCCACGTCACTTCCCTTCACACTCTACGTAACCCTCTTTCATACGTAACTCTCCCTTTTCCTACGTCACCCTCCTTCCACTCCTACGTAACTCCTCTCATCCCTACGTCACTCCTCTCTTCACTCCACACAAACTCCCTCATCCTCACGAATACCTAAACCTAACTCCCTCTCCACGCCCATTCAGTCCCTAAAATCACTCACCCTTCACCTCATGCATCCCCTCCTCATCTGGTGTGCCACTCCCACGTAACTCCCCATTCCCACGCATTACCTACTCCAAAACCTAACCCTAAGCGCATGCATTTGCCTAGGGATCTCCTCCTTTTTTCCTATTTAAGAGAGGTCGACCTCTCTCATTAAGTTAGTTCAGTTTTGGGTGAAAACCCGTTGTAATACTTTCTAAGCAATTGAATAAAAGACTTTGGAGCATCATTGTGTTGTATTGTGCATGTGTTGAGGATCTACTCCTACTATGGTTCTTAATGTTCTCTATCTTGGAGGAATAGAGGGTTCTTGCTTGAACCCCTAACGTCTTCAAGTGCAAAGAAAGGAAGGATTCCCCTCTTCAATACGACATTCTGACTCCATCACCCAAATTCTCGGTTTCGATTTTATTTTCCCCTTTACTCTCTCAAAATTTATAAGAAAAATCTTCTTGTCCTTTGGTTTTCTGCTGCATGCAAGGTTTTAATTTGTCTTTAAAAGTTGAAATCTGTTTTATATCAGTTGCATGCAGCCTTTAAAGTTAGATCTGAGTTTTGTTGAAAGAATATATATATATATATATATATATATATATATATATATATTTGCCAAGATCTAGCTTAGTTTTGCTGCTTACTAGCCTTCAGTTTCTAGCAAATTTTTTAGGCTTGTGATAGGAAAAAGTTTAAAGTGTTTTATAAATTATAAATCTGCAAGATAGGTTGCTGTTCTTTGCTGATTTTATATCAGTCAAAAAGATCCTAAGGAGGTTAGCTATTTAGCTATCACTCCTTAGTTAAATTCTGTCGTTAGTATAGTTTAACTTAGATTCTTTTTTACATATTTTTAGGGGTTGATCAAAGACACTCTTAAAGTGTTTTTGGTCACCTTTTGCATTTAATACATTGTTGTTTTAGTGCAGATCTGACAGGTACAAGGAGAAATGTTGCTGAACTTTTGAAGTTTAGCCCCTTCCAGGACCCTCCCGGTGCTCCCGAGAGCCTTGCATTTGATCTTTTTATCATAATAGCTTTGTAAAACACTTGATCTCTCCCTATAAAGGTCAAGTGTTCCAAGAAAAGAAAAGTGATCTCATCTTGTAATAAGTTAGTGAGCCACAAAGCTCGCCTTTAGTTGTTTCCCCTGCCCCTGGGGGGAAACTAGTGTTTTTTGTGTTTTCTTGTTTTTCGGGGTTGTTTCCCGCTTCGTTGAGTTATTTTAATTTCTCATGCATAAACAAGATTAAAACTTACTCACATCACTTAAATTAAAGTCTTAAAAAACATTTGCAAGTTTTAGGTTTGCTTTCTTTAGTTTCAATTTTGCAAATATATTGGAATAAACCCCAGCTATTCAAATCCGAGTATGCAAGTCTGTTGTCACGCTTTAAGTGCTTCGGTGACCCAGAAAAGATTTGAATAGAGCATGCTAGTATAATTAGGACAATCTCTAAGTTGTGTTATTCATCTAAGACCTCTACCCTAGGTGGAGTGTGTTAAATCAAGGGGAAACTTTGAGATCTAGGTTCTCTCCTCGTTGGACCTACGGCACACCCGGTCGGTAAGTCTATAAGATTGGCGAATAACGAACGAAGAGGCCACATTCACTTTTGCACACAAAGAGTGGGGACCCCGACTTCAATCCCCACTTCACGGTCTCAAAACCTTTTTTAATAACACCAAATCCCTTAATTTAAACACTCGAGATAAAATTAACGCGGCATTTTCATCACATCACACTTTACTGTTTTATGTTTGGCACTGGTCTTTAAAGTTTATCTCTATATTGTTTAGTAAGTGCAAATGCTTGTCTTTATTTGATGATTCATAAAGCTCATGGTTGATGATGCAGGCAATATCCTTTTTGGTTAAATATCTTGTGGTGCTAAATTTATCTTGTGATTAAAAGTTTCATTTAAAAGCAATAAACTCCTAGAATAAAGTTTTCTTTCTTAGTTTAGAAAGCCTTAGTTTTATTTTTTATAGGGACTACCCCCCTTGGCTTCGCTAGGAGTTGGCCTAGACGGAGGAGTTGAGGATCAGGTGACAGCACCTTGACTCGAGACTTGCCCCCAACGACACACCAAGTGGATTGAAGGTTTCCTCCACGATAACTCAGGTGTGTATTAGGACGGAAACAAGCTCAAACCTATATAAGGGTTTGCTCTCTCCCTCATTTGTATGGTTGGGGATTGACGAGCTCTCCCCTTGGGCTACAAGGTACATCATTTTGGCAATCTTAATGGAAGATTGAAAGTATCATTCTATCATATGTGAGGTTTAATTTTGTGCATGCTTTTAATGTTGTTGGACAATTGTATGAATCTCCTGCAAAGAATGTGTTGTGATGGCCTTGTAATGGAGCATCTATCATTTGGATAGGAGTAAAGTATGGAGATTCTGCTTCTTATTTCCTTTTGTTGTTATATCTCTACATATATTACTTCTTCACCATCAAACAAGTTGTTGTTGTAATTAATATATCATTGTAGTATAGCACGTTCATCAACTTGTTCAAGAGTATTACCAATAGGGCTCTCCAAGACTCGTTACTATACTTATTTCAAGAACTATTAAGGTTGATTGTGGCATGTTATTTGCAGCCCTCTCCCCTTAATTCTTAATAAAACAATTGTCTTTAGAGTGATCATCCTCGACTCCATCTTACCCAAGTTTTTGTATGCACTAGTCTTGGAGTTTTCCATCACCTTTTGTTCTCACACCACTCAATAATCCATTTTACTACTACCGGACATTTTGTTAAGGCTAACTCTTTGAAAATCACCTTATGCCTCCACTCCATAGCTTTAGCAATCTTATCTTTAGGGAAGCCACCCTTGAGATGGAGAAGAGCCAACCAGAAGCGTGAGATAGAGCTATTGTGGTGATAGTGGATAGCCTTCATGAGTGCACAAAACTAGCCCCTTGATGCTTGGGACTTTACATCATATTTGGGGGTGTTAGATTTTGTTGTAACATGCCTTGGATATCAAAGGTTTAGTTTTCTATGTTTTTCGAGTAATGTTTCCTAAATCTTTCCTAAACTTGCTTCAGAGGCAAAATGTTGTATCATTTTATAACAAAATATAATAAAAAGACACGAATTTCTCTTGGAACAAAAATATATATAGTTTATCATATACATATTAAAGCGCATATAAATTTGTAATATATATATATAACTTGTAAGATATCTATATAAGTACACTATAATAAAAGTCCATTGCAAAATATATCCAAGAGAGATGTGTTAATTTTCACACCCAACACCCGACAATTTATTTACTAGCAAATACACCTTGTTGTAATAAACTTATTACACAAATTTACTAAATAAAAAACACGACTGAGTTTTAACGATTTACAGAAATACATCAGCAGAAGAAATAAACAGGAAACCAAAATTATGCACACGTAAGTTTTGCGTAAATACCCCGAGAAAAACCCCCAAGGGAAAACCAACACTGTGATGATTTTATTATGATAAAATCTGGGTTCCCGTCTTGGAATAATGGTCCCTCTGAGGAAAAATACAAAACAGCAA
>JASDQU010684306.1:0-12683 GCA_032191745.1 Picea mariana | reverse complement strand
TAGGTTTGCTTTCTTTAGTTTCAATTTTGCAAATATATTAGAATAAACCCCTGCTATTCAAATCCGAGTATGCAAGCTCGTTGTCACGCTTTAAGTGCTTCAGTGACCGAGAAAAGATTTGAATAGAGCATGCTAGTATAATTAGGACAATCTCTAAGTTGTGTTATTCATCTAAGACCTCTACCCTGGGTGGAGTGTGTTAAGTCAGGGGGAAACTTTGAGATCTAGGTTCTCTCCTCGTTGGACCTACGGCACACCCGGTCAGTAAGTCTATAAGATTGGTGAATAACGAACGAAGAGGTCACATTCACTTTTGCACACAAAGAGTGGGGACCCCAACTTCAATCCCCACTTCACGGTCTCAAAACCTTTTTAATAACACCAAATCCCTTAATTTAAACACTCGATATAAAATTAACGCGGCATTTTCATCACATCACACTTTACTGCTTTATGTTTGGCACTGGTCTTTAAAGGTTATCTCTATATTGTTTAGTAAGTGCAAATGCTTGTCTTTATTTGATGATTCATAAAGCTCATGGTTGTTGATGCAGGTAGTATCCTTTTTGGTTAAATATCTTGTGGCGCTAAATTTATCTTGTGATTAAAAGTTTCATTTCAAAGCAATAAACTCCTAGAATAAAGTTTTCTTTCTTTCTTAGTTTAGAAAGCCTTAGTTTTATTTTTTATAGGGACTACCCCCCTTGGCTTCGCTAGGAGTTGGCCTAGACAGAGGAGTCGAGGATCAGGTGACAGCACCTTGACTCGAGACTTGCCCCCAAGGACACACCAAGTGGATTGAAGGTTTCCTCCATGATAACTCAGGTGTGTATTAGGACGAAAACAAGCTCAAACCTATATAAGGGTTTGCTCTCTCCCTCATTTGTATGGTTGGGGATTGAAGAGCTCTCCCCTTGGGCTACAAGGTACATCATTTTGGCAAGCTTAATGGAAGATTGAAAGTATCATTCTATCATATGTGAGGTTTAATTTTGTGCATGCTTTTAATGTTGTTGGACAATTGTACGAATCTCCTACAAAGAATGTGTTGTGATGGCCTTGTAATGGAGCATCTATCATTTGGATAGGAGTAAAGTATGGAGATTCTCCTTCTTATTTCCTTTTGTTGTTATATCTCTACATATATTACTTCTTCACCATCAAACAAGTTGTTGTTGTAATTAATATATCATTGTAGTACAGCACGTTCATCAACTTGTTCAAGAGTATTACCAATAGGGCTCTCCAAGACTCGTTACTATAATTATTTCAAGAACTATTAAGGTTGATTGTGGCATGTTATTCACAGGCCTCTCCCCCTTAATTCTTAATAAAACAATTGTCTTTAGAGTGATCATCCTCGACTCCATCTAACCCAAGTTTTCGTATGCACTAGTCTTGGAGTTTTCCATCACCTTTTGTTCTCACACCACTCAATAATCCATTTTACTACTACCAGACATTTTGTTAAGGCTTACTCTTTAAAAATCACCTTATGCCTCCACTCCATAGCTTTAACAATCTTATCTTTAGGGAAGCCACCCTTGAGATGGAGAAGAGCCAACCAGAAGCGTGAGATAGAGCTACTATGGTGATAGTGGATAGCCTTCATGAGTGCACAAAACTAGCCCCTTGATGCTTGGGACTTTACATCATATTTGGGGGTGTTAGATTTTGTTGTAACATGCCTTGGATATCAAAGGTTTAGTTTTCTATGTTTTTCAAGTAATGCTTCCTAAATCTTTCCTAGACTTGCTTCAAAGGCAAAATGTAGTATCATTTTATAACAAAATATAATAAAAAGACATGAATTTCTCTTGGAACAAAAATATATATAGTTTATCATATACATATTAAAGCGCATATATATTTGTAATATATATATAACTTGTAAGATATCTATATAAGTACACAATAATAAAAGTCCATTGCAAAATATATCCAAGAGAGATGACCAACACCCGATAATTTATTTACTAGCAAATACACCTTGTTGTAATAAACTTATTATGCAAATTTACTAAATAAAAAACACGATTGAGTTTTAACGATTTACAGAAATACATCAGCAGAAGAAATAAACAGGAAACCAAAATTATGCACACAAGTTTTGGGTAAATACCCCGAGAAAAACCTCTAAGGGAAAACCAATACTGTGATGATTTTATTATGATAAAATCTGGGTTCCCGTCTTGGAATAATGGCCCCTCTGAGGAAAAATACAAAACAGCAAAATAGCATATCAAACCTCAAGATTTGTCCTTTGATTTTGTTGGTCACTACTCCTTTGTTGGCCCTTACTCACTTCCTCGAACCTTGCCCCTACACACTGGGATGAAAGTCCTTCTCCACCCAAACAATGAGATCTCACTATCACTCTATGTGTGTCTCCTCCTCTCACCATAGCTACCTTTTATAATGTTGAGTTTACCCTAGATCCAAAACCCTAGATCTCCAAAGTGATCAATGGTTGAGATTAGATCTCACCAACACTTGAGCTCAATGGATAGGATTTAATTTAATTCACTAATGCCAAAAACTTAGGCATTTAATTAAATTAAACTCAGTTAATTATAAAAATGCATTCACTTTAACAATTACTTTAATAAAGCGAATTTTGCAAGTCTTAAGAGAACGACTTCCACATGTTAGACACAAAACCAAAGTGGAAGTACATGTCTAATGCTACAAACATCAACACTCCCTCTTAGTGAGGACGATACTTCTCGAAGAGCCACCTGAAATTGGTTCTCCCTCTGACTCCAACACAATACCGCACACATCATCTTGTACTAAGGCATCATGTTGCTCCTGTTGGACTGCATCCTCCTCAATGACATAACATATCAGTGCCATGAAGTTTGGAAACTTCGTCAAAGGTTTGTTCTCCCTCAATGTGCTCCTAGCAACCCCAACTTGCTCCTGAGCATCCATAAATGTCATATCATACCAACCAGGTTTCCTAACAAAACTAGAAGGGGCTAACTCCCTCTTCCCATCTAAATGTTGACTTCCTACATTGTAAGTCTTTGAACACTGTGTTCCCTTCGAAGCCTCCTGCTCCTAGTCCTCTGCCACTGACATCGATCCATGATCCAAGATCCCCTTGGATCCACTAATAGGCTTGCCCTACAACCTGTATACCATGCCCTCTCTGACACCAAGAACTCGAGTTGAGTCTAGGTCAAATCCTTTTGGTCGAATAAAAACCTGACCATCCTCAAAAGAGATGGTGTATCCCCTGTCCTCCATTGTTGAAACTAAGAGCAAATTCATTTTGAGCTCTGGAACATACAACACATCTTCCACCTCCAGAGAACCTCCTGACTCCAGTTGGAACCTGACTATCCCAACTCCCTCTACACCACACTTGGCATTGGTGCCAAGCTCCACATGCAGATCTGAGTCCATCTTTGACCAACTAGTGAACAAATTATGTGTCCCTTTCATGTGACGAGAAGCCCCACTATCCACAAACCATGCACTACCGTAAATTGTGCCAAAAAAACAAAAGACTAACAAGAAATCCTTCTCGAACTTCTTAGCAAACTCCTTGACTTGAGTTTCTGCAGATGTTGCTACCTGTTGAGACTTACCCTTCCCTTTCTTCCATTCATGACACTATGAAGCATAGTGGCCACTCTTGTGGCACGCAAAACATTTCACTTTGCTCAGATCCTTCTTCTTTCTAGCCTATGGAGTTGACTCTCCACTTGTATTCCCCTTTCTCCTCCTCCTCCTTGCTTGACTAGCAAGAGCCACATTCTCATCATCACCAACTTGCTGGCCTGCTAGAGATTCCTCTCGAATCACCTCCTGGATGAAATCATCCCATAGCCTGTCAAAATTGGGAAGTTTTTCCCGTGCCACGATGCCCTTGATGAATGGGGCCTGTGGCTTAGAGAAACCATTCAAGGCCATCCTCGCCATCTCTTCATCTGACACGACCACTCCAACTATTGCCTTGATCACAAACTTGAGTGATCTTGGTGAGATAATTGATAGATGTATCTGATCTAGTCATCTTGGCATCTTTGAGCTTTTCCCTCAACACCATCTTCATATTTGCATTACTGCTCTAGAAAAGAATCGTCGGAGCCTCAAACATATCCCTTGTTGGCTTCTTCTCAGAGAGGTGAGGAATCAAGTGATCCTTCACCACATCTAAGATGATCCTCTTGGCTTTCACATCCTTTTTCTTATGGGTGGCCAAGTCCTTTGGATCCATCGGTGGGGTCACGGTTGTGTTTGCAAAATCCCACAACCCATTCTCCATGAAAACCAATGTGACCCTTGCCTTCCAAGGTGAGAAGTTTGATAAACCCTCCAACTTGTCCTCAAATCTCAAACCAGTTGAGGCCATCTCCAAATCAAAATTTTAGCGGGAAATACAAATTGCGGAAAAATGTGCCTTATACTTCAGGCATGGTAAACCGAAGAATTTGTGCTTAGTCCTTCAAGCACCAAAATTGGTCCAATCTCCTTTGTTGGATGCTTGGATCCCTACCCAAAACTCTATTGCCCGCTGCTCGGACTCTACTGCCCGGACCTACTGCCTGCTGCCCAAACCTCCTACTTGTTGCCTGAACCCTCTGCGATCTGCCCTGGCGCCCTGCAGTTCCCTATGGCTTCCCCGCAACTGTCTTATGCCCCGAATCTCTACCTGACAATTGTCTACAGCCCATCCTTGCTCGCCCTGCAGATCACACCCTGGCGGACGCGGCCCGTGCCCGGGCGGCTATGATGCCTTATGGCCCGTGCCCTATAGCCCGTCCCATGGCAACTGTTGAGGCGCCTAAAGTGGTTGTACGTTCCTTCTGCTCTCACCTGCAACTACGGTTGTGGTTGCGGCTACTCCTAACCCAACACCTCTTCTCCTCTACACGCCCATTATCTCCCAACACTTGCAGTTGCCCCGTGCTACTCTCTCTGCAGCCCACAACCCCTTTCCAACAACCCCCTACGACTCCTGTGATTGTGGCTGCAACCACTACATTCTCCCAGCACATGTTCTTTGCTCTGCTGCCTGTCAAAAAAGCATCGTACAGTTGTATGGTTGTGGCTCATATGACATGTACTGCCTCTCTCACCCCCTTTTTTCTGTCAACCTGTAAAATAAAAATTCTTGTTGGGGATGTGTGTCTTTTTGTCTTTTCTCTGTGCAACCTGCACAAAAAAAATTCTCGTTGTTGCCCTGCAGAAATTACAGGATCTATGCAACCTTGGTGCTCTCCTCATGGATCTGGCTCAAATACCATGTTAAATTTTCACACTCAACACCCGACAATTTATTTCCTAACAAATGCCTTGCTGTAATAAACTTATTATGCAGATTTACTGAATAAAAAGCACAACTGAGTTTTAACGATTTACAGAAATAAATCAATGGAAGCAAAAAATAGGAAACCACAATTATGCACACATAATTTATGGGTAAATACCCCTAGAAAAACCCTGAAGGGAAAACCAATACTGTGATGATTTTGTTATGATAAAATTTGGGCTCTCGTCCTAGTATCATGGCCCCTCTAAGGAAAAATATAAAATAGAAAAATAGCCTATCACACATCAAGATCTGTCCTTCGATCTTGCTAGCCGCTACTCCTTTACTGTCCCTTGCTCCCTTCCTCGGACCCTGCCCCTGCACACTTTGATGAAAGTCCTTCTCCACCTAAACAATGAGATCTCACTATCTCACTCTATGTTTGTCTCCTCCTCTCACCTTAGCTACCTTTTATAATGTTGAATTTACCCTAAATCCAAAACCCTAGATCTCCAAAGTGATCAATGGTTGAGATTAGATCATACCAACACTTGAAATCAATGGCTAGGATTTGATTTAATTCACTAATGCCAAAAACTTAGGCATTTAATTAAATTAAACTCAATTAATTATAAAAAGGCATTCACTTTAATAATTACTTTAATAAAGTGAATTTATCAAGTCTTGAGAGGTATTAAGGACGACTTCCAAGGCATTCACTTTAATAATTACTTTAATAAAGTGAATATTTTAAGTCTTGAGAGGTACTAAGGACGACTTCCACATGTTAGACACAAAACCAATGTGGAAGTACATATTTGATGCTACAAACATCAACAAGATGAAGAAACCAGCTTTCACTAAAGAAGATCCTCCTTGAAACCATACCACCATGAATAAAATCAACGAACAGTGAAGATTAGATTTAATTATTTTATTAATGTCAAACTAATGACCACAAAAGCAGGTCAAAGGGATTGTTGAGTACAATGGTGTCAATACAAAGCAGGAGTATAGAAAGCTCTCTTATAAAACGCAAGATGCAGAAATTAAAGTGCAATAAGGTAGAGTAGTAGAGAGTGAGATCAGCTCTAAGGCATGACGAACCCACGACCCCGAGCTCAGAGACTCGCTCTAATGATGAAGTGTACTATAGGTGAAGATCTAAGGACAAGAGGATCCAGAATAAGAAGAAAAAAGGCAATGGGTATGTCCTGGAGTGGACCCATCTCTCCTACCATCTGAGGCCAAACAAAGGAAGCTGAGTATAGTAGAGTGTTCTGCGTGGGAGCTAGTAGGTTGCCTGGATCGTTCGTTGTGTTGTTGACTAGTAGAGGTAGTGTACTGACGAGATCTGGGAGATCTCCTCCATCTCCTAGGAAGGGCTTTGGTCTTGTCATGTCGTTGAAAACTCGTAGGACGAGGAAAGGTCTCCCGAATCCGCACTGATATGGAGTCCAAGGTTGTGCTAGTGTGGGTTTGTCTCTTAGTGCCCCTACCGAAGGGTAGTACCCTGAAGGAGGTGATCCGACGAATAGGGTCCGATCTCATAGGAGGTTAAATAGTATGGGCTCAGAGCCTGAGGGCCTCCTATACGTATAAGGCTAAGCACAATTGATCCGAGTACCTGAAAAATCCCATGAGGGTCTAAGTCCCCTTGAATAAGCAATAAAATTGCCCTTCAATCTCATAATAAATGGGGCAACGGAAGATGAAGTGCTCCTCAATCTCAACCTCCTGAAGCTGACATAGCTAACAAATCCTGTCTGGTCGATCGATCTGGTGGTCTGTCTCTACCCAAATTCGATGTCGATCAAATGGTCAAAGATCCTCCTTGAACTTATCCCACAAAGATGGAAATTGGCTCATAATGAAGAAAAACCAACTTCAAATCACCCCTCAAACCCTCAAATACCCATTTATAAACTATGCATAATTGAGGAAAATTGCAGCTTAAACTTACACAATGTTAGATTTAGGGAAAAAATAGAGAAGACAATGATGCTTTTAAATTATGTTCACTAGATCAACACATTTAAGAAAAGACATAAACAAATCTGAATTAAATTCTGAACATAAACAAAATTTATGAGTGCAAAAACAAAACTTAGCTTACCTCTTAGCCAATGAAGAATGTGCATGTCACATGTGTGGATGTAGTCCTCTTAAATATGCTCAGAAAATTAGTTTAAGGTTCATGGATCAAACCTCTAGGGTTCGATCTCTATCAAATGGACTAGTGGACAGTCTGCCAAAGGATAGACCACAAGCAAGGTTGGAGAAGAAAGTTGTCCACAGTTGAGACTGTAGAACTCAACAGCAGCAAATACTCGACAAAATGAGACAGTAAAACTTCCACAATAGGGACAGCAAAATCCTCCACAACAGGGACAACAAAACCCTCCACAACAAAGATAGACAGCACAGGGATAAACACCCACAAGAGGTACAACAAGAAGAAAAACACCCACAAGAGCCTCAGCAAGAAGATAAACACCCACAGGAGCTTGAACACAGTTAGCAGCAGCCAAAAAGGAAGGGTCGCGACAACTTTATTAGGTTCGTGGCTCCCTTAAACTGGTCTGGCAGCCAAGAAGAGAGGTCGTGGCACCTTTACTCAGGTCCATGGCTCTCTTATGCAAACCGGTAGCTAATTAGTAAGCCTAAGCAGTCAAGAGGAGGTCTAGCCCTCATCACCAGCAAATTAAAAAATCAGAGGTAGCTCCCAGCCAATCGATGTCCAAGTAATCAGCCTTNACAGAGAATCCAAAAGAGGGGCCGCACCATCACAAAGAGAAAGCATAGCCTGAGGTAGTCACAGTATAATAGAAGAGGAGTGAGTGTGTGAATGAATGAATGCTAGAGGGGAGGGTTTCTTTTATAGCTAAGGAGAGGGGTTAAGGATAAAATAAAAATAATTAAATAATGACAATTTAATTAATATAAATATTAATTAGATGTCAATTAAAGTCAAAGTAAATTATAAAAACCCATCACCACATAAAACAAGAGGGAAAGTAAACCAACAAGCAAGGGGGAACTTTAAGACAAAGTCAAGGGGGTCCACAATGGCAAAACATGTCCATATAAGTCTCATAATGACTTATAACTTTTATCATCACTACATAAGAGGGCACATCAACAATGTGGTCATGTCCAACGTCTTAGCTTATTACTAGGTCCCATGGACCATCCCGGGAGAGAGCAAGAGGATCACACATCATCACATCTTGGTATTTCACCAAGATCTACTTGGTCCAAGACCAGGTTACCCCAAAACACATCTAGGGCCCCTAGAATACATCTAGGGTATTATCCACCAAGGTATAAGACCAAGGATCAACCCATGCATTAAGCAAGGGTTCCCTGGAACATATCCAAGGACCCTAGAACACATCTAGGGTACATCATCCACCAAGGAACACATCCAAGGACCAATCCAAGCACTGGGCAAGGATTAGCAAGAACACATCCAGGGGCCCTAGAACACATCTAGGGACTTACTGCTTGGTCCTAGACCAAGAACCCCAATCATATATTGGAGGCCCTCACTAGGGTCATTTTCCATGGCTCTCACTGCTTAGTCCCAAACCAAGAAACCCCGGGAGTGCACTAGGGACCCTAGTCCTCAACTAGAGTCTTATGCCATCCTCTTGGAGAATGGCTCTTGCAGCTGCACTAATTTCAACATTACATCTCAGCTAGAGAGGCATTCTCAGCAACACCAAGCTTGTCTCGAAAGTACACAAACTTTGTCAAGGACAGTGGCTTGGTCAAAATATCTACGGTTTGTTCTGTTGTCGGAACATACTGAATACTGAGAATGTTCTTCTGCACCATATCCCCAACATAGTGGTATCTCATCTCAATGTGTTTCGATCTGTCATGAAACACCGAATTCTCCGAGAGCTTTATACGGCTTTGGTTATCACAATGGATCACTGTGGGTTCCAACTCAGCACTAAACAAATCTGAAAGTAGCTTTCTAAGCCACACTGCCTCTCTGCTAGCAGTACTTGCAGCAATGTATTCTGCTTCTGCAGTGCTCTGGGATATGGAGCCTTGTTTCCTACTGGACTAGGAGATCATAGTTTAACCCAAACAGAAACAATATCCGAAAGTACTCTTCCGATCCACTGTATTGCCCATCCAATCTGAATCTGTATGTCCATGAAGCATTATACCTCCACTGGAAGTGTATCTAAACCCATAGGCTATAGGTCCCCATACATATCTGAGAATATGTTTAACAGCAACCATATGAATATGCTTCAGTTCACACATGAACTCGCTGAGGGCATTCACTGCATAACAAATGTCCGGTCTGGTATGTACAAGATAAATCAAGGACCCAATGATCTGGCGATATATGGTGGGGTCTTCCGGATCTGAACCTGTAGCTTGATCTTGTAACTTCTTCAGCTTAGAAATCATCGGTGTCGACATGGACTTACAGTCCAACATGCCAAATCTACGGAGCACATCAACTGCATACTTGCTTTGTGAGAGAAAGATCTCACCTGGTTTCTGCCACAACTCTAAGCTTAGAAAATAAAGGCATAAGACCCAAGTCTTTCATTTCAAATTCTGTTGAAAGCTCCCTCTTAAGTCTGAGCTATCATATTTTCCTCTCTTGTGAGGAACAGTTCATCCACATATAATACTAAGATAACAGGATGATTATGTACAATCTTTATATAAAGATTGGGATTTGCTATACTCTTGGTGAACCCAAGACTCTGTAGAAAACTGTCAACTCTTCCATACCAAGCTCTCGAAGCTTGCTTCAATCCATACAAGGCTTTCTTGAGTTTGCAAACATGGGATTCTTTCCCATGGATCACGAACCCCTCGGGTTGTTCGATATAAACCTCTTGCTCAACTTCACCGTTAAGAAAAGCAGTCTTAACATCCATCTGCTGAAGTTTCCAACCAAAAACTATAGCAAGAGAGATAATGATTCTGATGGAAGTATATCTGGCAATAGGAGCAAAGATCTCGTCATAATCAATTCCTTCTTTCTGAGAGAAGCCACGAGCTACAAATCTACCCTTGAAGTTTTCAACACTGCCATTTGCAGCATGCTTTATTTTGTAAAGCCATTTGGAGATTATCACTGAGTTGCCATGAGGTCTTGGGACCACTGCCCATACATCATTCTTTATAATTGAATCATACTCTTTTATCATTGCATCTTTCCACACTTTATGTTTGGAGGCTTCTTCAAAGATGGAAGGTTCTGAGTCAATCACAAGATTCAATTGGGCTATCAGGCTGGAGTACTTATCTGGTTTCTTGCTTTCTCTGAAGGTGCCTTTAGGTGCTACATGTTTTTCTGCTTCTTTTAGAATTTCTCGGCACCAAGCTGGCTTCCTTTTAATAGGAGGTTTCTCTAAGGGAAACTCAATAGTATCCCTTGAGGGATCCACTGAAGGCTCTAAGGTCTCCTCCCTCTGCACATCTGGAAAAGGTGAATCTGAAGGTTCTGGAGATAGAGCTTCCTGCTCCTCTGAATCACATGGAAGTTCTCTGGAACGACGAAAAGTTGCTTCTTCATGAAAAGTCACGTCTCCGCTGACCTCAATGAACTTTTGACCTGGTACATAAATTTTGTCTGCCTTTGAGGTTTCACTGTATCCTACAAAAGTTCCTTTCTTTATGGAGGGCTCTAACTTAGTCCTATTTTCTTTTGGAATATGAATGTAGACTGGATTGCCAAAGATTTTCAAATGATCAACTGAGGGCTTTATACCGGTGAAGACTTCTTCTGGAGTTTTCTCTCTCAGGGCTTTATGAGAACACATGTTCTGAGTGTAGACTTCAGTGCTTGCAGCGTCGGCCGAAAGAGATAAAGGTAGATTCTGATCATGCATCATGGCTCTGGCTGCTTCACAGATCGTTTTGTTCTTTCTTTCTGCAATCCCATTCTGCTGGGGATTATAAGGCACAGTCAGCTCCCTCTTAATCCCGAAAACCCGATAGAGTTCATCATACTTGTAGGAGTCAAATTCTTTTCCATTGTCCATTATGAAAACACGGATGTGTCTACGTGTCTGATTCTCAACAAGATTCTTAAAATCTTGAAATTTGTTGAAAGATTCATCTTTAGTCCTCAAGAAATAAATCCAAATTTTACGAGAACAGTCATCAATAAAAATGATATCGTAAAGACAACAATTCATAGACGGAGCAATCATAATTCCACAAAGATCAGAGTGCATAAGATCTAAAATGTCATTAGTTTTTCTATTGCTGTAAGGGTAAGCTTTCTTTGTATCCTTACCGAGAGCACAGCCTCTACAAACACTATCATGCTCAAATGAAAACACTGGCATACCTATTACCATCTTTTGCAAACCTAAGAGTGCATTGTAGTTGAGATGTCCAAACCTTATGTGCCAGAGCTCCCAGGGGTTTATCATCTCGTGAGCTAATGCTTGAACAACTTGACCTGTGATATTGTAGAGTCCACTCTCACGAGTTCCGATAGTCATGGAAGAGCTCAAATCCCCATTTGAGGGCCACATGACAACCTTCCTTTTGGTGAAGGTTATTGAGTATCCTTTGCTTTCTAACACTACAACTGAGATGAGATTTTTCTTTAATCCAAGAACATATAGAATTTCATCAATATGAAATATATTACCTGATTGAAGCTGAAATGATGCTAATCCAAACCCTTTGATGTCATATGTGACGTCATCACCGAGTTCTACCTTTACATTGAACTTCGTATCCCGATAGTTTACAAAATTTTGTTTGAAGCATGTCATATGTTTGGAGGCCCCGCTGTCCATTAAGCAAACATCCCCTGATTTGGTTATAGTGCCAAAGAGTGCTGAGATGAGATTATATTCTCGGTGTTGTTCTTGTTCTTTGATGGCAACCCTGGTTCTTCTTCTTTGAGGATCCTTTAGAGACACTGCTTCTTCAATGGCAACCGAGGCATGGAACCTACCTTTTCTTCTCCGTTGTGAGGGAGGTGTTAAATTTTTAATTAAAATAAAGTACCAAGGCAAGTGTTTCTCTTCCCTAGGCGCCTAAGGGAGAGAAAGTGCCTAATGTGGGTCCTAGTCAAATTAATTTGTGAGATGCAAATTAAGAGATAACTTTATGACTAAAGTGAGGGTGAGTGAAGAGACACCAAATTTCAGCCACCCATCTAATCTAATCTCAACCATTATATTAGAAAACCCCTCACCTTCCCTCATGAGGTCGATTAGGGCAAGAGGGCGCACCCATTGTGGATAATTCATTCATTTTTTGTTGAGAGAGCAAGAGAGAGTTGGGAGAGGTCGAGCTTGAGAAGAGACAGCATTTGTTGAAGGAGAGCACGCATCCCAAGGCAAAGAGCAGCACGGATTTCGAGGCGGCAGGCAACAAGGAAGAACAGATCGTACCATATGGATTTCTGAAGACC
>JASDQU010684305.1:17111-60855 GCA_032191745.1 Picea mariana | reverse complement strand
TAAATACGTAAAGGGGGGTTGTTGTGGCCTCAACATAACCTCAAGTTATGATGGTTCATCCCAATTCTACTGGAGACAGTCGGTCGATCGATTGACTAGTAGCAGGAGGCAGTTGGTCGAGTGGTTGACTACACAGTCTGTTGAATAATTGACTAGCAGTCGGAGACAGTCAATTGATGGATTAACCAACTGAGAAACTGACTAAGTGTTGGATGATTGGATGGTCGGGTCAACTTGGTAATTCAACTAGCTGATGCAACAACTCAGATTTGTTAGGATCCATTCCAGCCACCGACAATTATATGTGGACAAGATATTCCCATTTTCAAGGAAATTGGTTAGATCCAAAGACTATAAATAAAGGACCCTATGGTTCAATCTAAATACATATGTGTGATGTGTGTTCTATTATCTCTTAGATTCTCCCTAGAGGAAAAGTCCTAACCTCTCCAAGGGGAAAACCTAAGGACACAAATAAGCAAGCTGCCCTCTATCACTTCAATGACCTTGTCTCTGAACTTCTAGGTTAGGGTTACTAACCTAGAGGGGAATCTCATATGGTCAAGCTAAGTCTTATCATTGTAAATAAGGAAGGGTGAGGAAAAGGACTAGAGTTGACTCAATTTTATCTTCTCTAGAGGATTGATTCAATGAAACAAGAGAAGACAGTGTCGAATAAATTTTAGAACTATCATTCATTCTTTGTCTGTCATCAAAAACCCAAATACAAAACAATGAAGTGTCTTTGAGTGTTTATTTAACTATATCACATGCATCAAAGTTATATTCATTAAATGTTATTTCTTACATGATCATTCAAATGCAAGTGAACCAAATATATCCTAGGAACTACCCAAAGAAAGAAACAAAAAGGCTTTTAGTCAATGGTGTGCCTTGTGCTACAACCTTCAAATATACCTATAGGCTTGAACATCCACTGTACGAGAGGATAGTCTTCCCAAATATTATTTTCAGTGCACTGTAACAGTCTAACGATCTAATGGTTGGTTTTAGGTGGCCTAGATGACTTTCAATATACCTGAGGGTATGTGGAAGTGATCGTCGACTTTAGGTGTTGTCTAATGCAATATTACTCGAGTGGGTATCGACAGGGTTACTGGGAGTTCCAATGAGGGGAGACAAAGATCAATCCTCCTAATCTCATGAGTATTCATGCATGTATTAATCCCAAACCACAATTTTAAATGCTCAATGACAGCTCCCTAACATTATTTATAGACGTCGGTGCATGTCTATAGCCTAAAATTGACTAAGGGTGTTGCCCATAATATTACCCATGATCAAGAATTTGAACCTTGCGTAAAGATTTGGTGCAAGGAGTGCATAGATCCAAGATTCGACTAAGTGTCGAAGGGACTTTGTAGGAAGTCAAAGAACTAGAAAAGGAGAATTCCATGAGCGCGAGAGGAATTTCTCCCTGAGAAATCCTTTTGGATATGAGTTATCGCAATCCCTAAATGCAAGGAGTGCGCTGGAAATTGAAGTCTTCACAAGACCAAGCTCAGGAGGAATAACACTTTTCATAAGTGTTAACGAGATCCAAGAAATGGAATCACAGGAAGGATAAAGGTCGAAGCCTTTGAATCCCTCGAAAATCTTATAAGTCCGAAGAAAGCGTAAGCTCAGTGGAAATATTTGGACTGTTCGATCAACATCCAAACAATGAGGAGCAAGCGCAAAGCAGGAAAGATATCAGCCGTTCGGTCTGAGCAAAAAAGAATCGTAGCCATCCGATCAAGGTAAAGTGCATGAACGGTAAGCTTTGAAAGTACATAGGATGAGCGAGGTTGCAAAACTTTGAAATCATCCATCAAGGGGGACATGTGGCAAGATATCAGAGTTTCGTTGAATCGTGACTCAGAGGAGTGAAAAGTAGAGTCATAAGAACTTGCGAATCACGAAATCGCGATTTGATCTGAGTCATCGGATCAAGGAGAGATCTGGACCGTTGGTTGCTCGGGGGGATTTCAGGAGTTAGGATATCGGGAGAAGGGAGGTGAGTGGTCCTCCAAATTTGTGAAACACGATGTCCCGATATGAAAAATCACGAAGCGCTCGAGGGATTGGCCCCGGGTCATAGCAAGGGGTCATATCGTCGAAGGATAAGGGAGGAGCTAGCACGCGCTAGGTCCCACTTCAGGATTTCGGGAATCAGAGAGTCAGGGTTGGCGTAGGTACACCCACCTGAAACACAAATTCATGGAGAGCCTGTTGGTCAGGCGGGTGGTCACAATCATGGTCACGGGAGAGTAGGTGTTTAGCCGAGAGGAGCTAGTGTCCAATATGCATGGAATTTGGACAGTGCTCAAGAGAGAACCGCGGGTCTCCTACGACCTGCATATCTGGAGAAAGGACCTGTGTAAGTGGGTTTGTAGTCTAGTAGAGACCCAAAGAGTCAATCTGACTCATTTTCTTGATCGATCGTAGACCAGGAGGTCGCGCAACCCTTAGGAGAGAAGGGGGGGCTGCATCAAGTGGTATCAGAGCTTATTTTCGTCTATATATTTCAGGTGAAGGAGACATAAAGAACTCGAAGTTGTACTATGTGTGTGATGGACAGTCGACACAATGCCACCAAGGAGACGAGTGGAACAACCTTTGGCCAATCGAGCTATAGAAAGGGAGATGTAATAACTCCATGCAAGATTAGAGGTGATGGAAGCAATGCAGAGACGAGCACCTGATGTTGGAGGTGTCAGTGATGCAGAAAGCGAAGAAGTTGGGAACGAGTATGTCATCGGAGAAGCTACGGAAGAGGATGTTGTTGAAGAACGCTTGCTGAGAGCAGTTTCCAGATTGGGAGGCAGAGCTAAGATGGAGGTCCCAATGTATGAAGTCAATTTAGATGCCAAAGAGATATTGGATTGGATAAGATCCATGGAAAAATATTTTGACTATGAAGATGTCGATGAGGAAAGAAGGGTGAGACATGTTTTCACCAGACTAAAAGGACATGCAGCATTGTGGTGGGATGAACTGCAGGCTCAGAGGAGAAGCAAAGGAAAACATAAGATAAAGAGTTGGGACAAAATGGTAGCGAAGTTGAAGGCTAAGTTCATGCTGAAGGATTATTAGATCAACTTGAGACAGAAAGGGATGACAATTAAGGAGTACACTGAGGAGTTATATAGGCTGAACATCAGAACTGGACAAAGAGAGAGAGATAAATAAAAAGTAGCTAGATATATAAATGGCCTGAGATATGAAATCCAGGATGAGCTCAACATGATGTCAGTAAGAATAGTGGAGGATGCTTATCAGTTTGCGCTGAAGGCAGAGGAGAAGTTGGACAGAAAGAAAAGCTAGTGAGGAAGAGGCAAAGGCCTCGTCCCAAACAAAAGCAAGGGAGTTACCCATGACAGAACACATAAGTCTAAGGATGAGACTGAGAAACCACACAATCACTCGAAAAAAGGAGGAAGTTCTTGAGAAAGATAGGGTGGTGGAAGAAATTATTCCAGAGGAAGAGGAAGAAGAGGAGGAGGAGAAGTGAGATGCTATGCCTCTGGAAAAACAGGGCACATTTCATGGGACTGTACCGAGAAAAATAAATAAGGAGGAGGTGAAGCTCACATTTCAGAAGCATAGAGAAGAGATGTTGAGGCAAAAGGAGAAAAGGATGGAAGATCCCTGATGTTGAGGAAAGTTCTCTTAAAACCAGAGGCAGAAGTTGAAAGGTTGGTGCAGAGGAACAATCTCTTCAGAACAACTTGCAAGACTAAAGACAGAGTATGCAAGGTGATAATTGACAGTCGGAGCACTGACAACTTAGTATCCACATAGATGGTGGAGAAATTGGAACTGGAGACAACTGTACATCCGAAGCCATACAAAGTCTCATGGTTGCAGAAAGGACACCAAGTAATGGTTACTAAACAATGCTTGGTTGAGTTTAAGATAAGATGATATAGAGATGAAATTATGTGTGATGTAATTCCCATGGATGTATGCCATATTTTGTTGGGAAGACCATGGCAGTTTGACAGGAATGTCATTCACGATGGGAGAAAAAATACATACACATTAGAGAAGAATGGTAGGACACACATGTTGCTGCCAATAAAGGAGAAGAAAGTGAAAGAGGAGGCCAACACAAGCATACTTCTCATGAGTGGGAAGGAACTCCTGAAAGAAGTCAAGAAATAACAGGAGATGAAGTTCGATGTGGTGAGGAAACCCAAAGTTATCCTTACAAGTACATCGATGGATGATTTTCCTAAAGAAGTTAAGGAATTGTTAGATAATTTTGCTGACATAGTGGTGGATGAGCCGCCTAACTCATTGCCACCCATAAAGAGTATCAACCACCATATTGACTTGATACCAGGAGCAAGTCTGCCAAACAAAGCAACATATAGATTGACACCTCGAGAGAATCAGTAAGTGAAGAACCAAGTCCATCAGTTGTTAGACAAGGATTTGGTCAGAGAAATCTTGAATCCATGCGTAGTACCAACTGTGTTGATTCCAAAGAAGGATGGAGGATGGAGAATGTGTATAGAATCAAGAGACATTAACAAGATCACCATCATGTATAGATTCCCTTTACCAAGAATGGATGATTTAATGGATTGTTTAAGTGGAGCAAATTTATTTTCTAAGATAGATTTGAAAAGTGGATACCACCAGATTAGAATGAGGGAAGGTTATGAGTGGAAGACAACCTTTAAGATGAATGAAGGTTTGTATGAGTCGCTTGTTATGCCATTTGGATTAACAAATGCCTCATGTACTTTTATGAGGTTGATGAATGAGATATTGAAAGATTTCATTGGCAAGTTTGTGGTTGTATATCCGGATGATATACTGATCTTTAGTAGGACTAAAGAGGAGCATTTGAGGCACCTAACATTAGTGATGAGGAGACTAAAGTAGGAGAAGTTGTTGATAAATCTGAAGAAGTCCTCTTTTATGAAGACATAACTCATTTACTTGGGTTTTGTGATCTCTTTAAATGAGATGAAGATGGATCCAGAGAAGGTGAAAGCGATCAAAGAATGGTCATTGCCAAAGAGCATGTTCGAGGTAAGGAGCTTCCATGGATTAAAAAGCTTCTATAAGAAGTTCATTAGAGACTTCAGTGGAATTTGTGCACCAATGATGGATACAGTAAAGAAGAAGCACAAATATTTTAAATGGACAGAGGAAGTCGAGAAGAGCTTCAATATAATGAAGGAGAAAATAACAGAACGACCAATTCTGGTCTTGCCAAATTTTGAGAAGACATTGAAGGTGAGATGTGACGCAAGTGGAGTTGCAATTGGAGCAGTTTTGAGCCAGGATAATAGACATGTTGCCTATTTTAGTGAGAAGTTGAATGATACCAAGAGAAATTACTCCACGTATGATAATGAGTTTTATGCCATAATTGAAGCCTTGAAGAAATGGAGACATTATCTTGTCCCACAGGAATTTGTCTTGTATAGCAATAACTAGGCTTTACAATTCATAACCAAGCAGGAAAAATTGAGTCAGAGGCATGCAAAATGGGTTGAGTTTATGCGGAATTTTACTTTTTTCATAAAACATATTGCTGGGAATGCTAACAAAGTTGTTGATGCATTAAGCAGGAGATGTTTGATTCTGCAGGAATTTCAGGGGAAGACCTTGGGGTTTGAACACCTTAAGGACATGTATTGTGATGATACGAATTTCAGGGAAGCATACGAAGCATGCACACATATTGTGTTGAGAGATAGAAGCCAGTGGACAGAGTATATGATTCAAGAGGGATTGTTATTCAAGGGGAATCAATTGTGCATACCAAAATGCTCAATGAGGGATAACCTTTTGAAGGAAAAGCATAGTGGAGGATTGGTTGGATATTTCAGCCATTATAAAACATTTGCACATTTGAGCAATTCATACTATTGGCCAGGTATGAGAAAAGAAGTGATAAAGTTTGTGAACAGATGTGGAATCTACCAACATGCAAAAGGAAAGAGACATAACACTAGATTGTATCAACCATTTCCAATACCAAAGAGGCCTTGGGATGCAATAAGCATGGATTTTATACTGGGATTGCCAAGAACGCAAAGAGGATTTGATTCCATATTTGTGGTGGTGGATAGATTTTCAAAGATGGCACACTTTATCCCATGCCAGAAGACTAGTGACGCAACGCACGTTGCAAATCTATTTTTCAAGGAAGTTGTGAGACTTCACGCCCTACCCAGAAGCATTGTCTCGGACAGAGACACAAAATTTGTTGGTCACTTTTGGAGAACACTGTGGAATAAGTTGGGGATGGATATGTCCTTCAGCTCAACTTATCACCCTCAGATATGGATAGACTGATGTGGTAAACAAAATTTTGGGAAACCTATTGAGGAGTCTGGTCACTGAGCACCATAATCAATGGGATCAGATTCGGCCACAAGAAGAGTTTGCATACAACGAATCACCAAACAAGAGCACTGGGAAGAGACCATTCCAAATATTGTATGGAATGCAACCCAGGGGAGTGTCTAAGTTGAGAGACTTGGAGCAGAGTGAGATCAGGAGCACTGGATCAGAAGATTTTGTAGCAGAAATTCAGAGGCTCCATAGCGAGATCAGAGGACAGTTGTAGAGTTCTAGCCAGGAGTACAAACATAGAGCTGATCAACATCATAGAGAACTTCAATTTGAAGTAGGAGATCAAGTTCTGGCACATCTCAGGAAAGAAAGGTTCCCGAGGGGAACATATAACAAGTTAAAGATGAAGAAGATAGGACCATGTAAGATCTTGAGGAAGTTTGATGCAAACGCCTATGAGATTGAGCTTCTAGATGATGTGGGAATATCACCCATATTCAATGTTGTAGACCTATATCCTTACAGGAAGGATGACACAGAGGGATCAGAAGATCAAGAGAAGATTCAGTGGGAGAAACAAATTTTGATAGAAGAAAAACCACAAATGGAGAAAATTGTTAATTGGAGGATTAGCAAAAAGACCAAGAGGAAGACCTATTTTGAATATTTGGTCAAGTGGAAGGGACACCCAATAGAAGATTCCAGTTGGGAAAGTGAAGCTACTATTCAGAAGCATGGAAATTCAGTGCAGGTGCTCATGGACAGGAGTCCATGAATTTTTGTCAAGGGGAGTATGTAGGAGCATCATTGGCAAGTGCGTGGATCAAGACCTATCCACATCTGGGAATATGTATGAAACCTCAATGTTGGTGGATACGACAGATATTTTGAATATTGTCTTAACTCAACACTAGAAAAATCCCTTGAGGCACGCTTGAGCAATCATGAGCGAAGTGGGAATTTCCACTTCAGCTTTGGAATGCGACTGCACTAGGATAAGTTGTCAGGATAAGTTTTGATGTAGACAAGTAGTCAAGGGAAACCCTAAGAGACCTCTGAGATAAATAGAGGATTTGTATGCCCAAATGAGGCTAGATGTTAGTAGAAGAAAATGATATAGAGGTTAGTTGCAAGTCAGTAAGGGAGTTTTCAGAGTTTTAGTTTTTGTTTTTCATTTACACTTGTAACCATTTTTCAATTTGGAATATAATAGAGGAAAATTGATCCAATGCATGGTGTGGACATTGTTTGCAATCCCTTTTTATTTTTCTTTTTGATGAATGAATGAACTCCATTATGAATAGATGGAACTGTAAATGTTAGGATAAGTTTCAATTGTTTCTCTTCTGTCGAGCAGTGCAAAGTGTGCATACAGAATGAAAGGAGTGTGTTAATGGGATCTGTCTTGATTCCGAAGCTCAAAAGAGATAGCATGAAACTTTCCCTTTGCAAGGAGTGCAAAGAGACTGGTGCAAGGTGTGCACAATCGTCTGCAAGAATTTGAACCTTGCGTAAATATCTGGTGCAAGGAGTGCGCAGATCCGAGATTCGACTAAGTGTTGAATGGATTTTGTAGGAAGTCGAAGAACCAGAAAAGGAGAACGTCAGGAGGGTGAGAGGAATTTATCCCCAAGAAATCCTTTAGGATCTGAGTTATCAAAATCCCTGAATGCAAGGAGTGCATGGGAAATCGAAGTCTTCATGAGACAAAGCTCAAGAGGAATAACACTTTTCATAAGTGTTAACGAGATCCAAGAAATGGAATCGTAGGAAGGACAAAGGTTGAAGCCTTTGAATCCCTCGAAAATATTCTAAGTCCGAAGAAAGTGTAAGCTCAGGGGAAAGATCTGGATCATTCGATCAACATCCAAACAATGAGGAGCAAGCGTAGAGGAGGAAAGATCTCAGTTGTTTGATCTGAGTGCAAAAGAATCGTAGCCATCCGATCAAGGTAAAGTGCACGAATGATAAGATTTGAAAGTACATAGGAGGAGCAGGCTTGTGAAACTCTGAAATCATCAGAACCATCCATCAAGGGGGACACGTGGTAAGAGATCTCCGTTTCACTGACTCATGACTCAGAAGAGTCAAAAGTAGAGTCATAAGAACTTGCGAATCATGATTTGATATGAGTCATCATATCAAGGAGAGATCTGGACGGTTGGTTTCCAAGGGGGATATTGGGAGTTCGGATATTGGGAGAAGGGTGGTGAGCGGTCCTCCAACTTTGTGAAATGTGAAGTCCCGATACGTGAAATCATGAAGCGCTTGAGGGATTTGCCTCGGGTCATAGCGAGGGGTCATATCATCGAAGGATAAGGGAGGAGCTAGTACGCGCTAGGCCCCCCTTCGGGATTTTGGGAATCAGAGAGTCAGGGTTGGTGTAGGTACAACTGCATGACACGCAAAGTCATGAAGCACTTGTTGGTCAGGTGGGTGGTCACAATCATGGTCACGAGAGAGTAGGTGTTTAGCTGAGAGGAGCTAGTGTCCAGTTCACGTGGAAGTTGGACAATGCTCAAGAGAGAACCGCGGGTATCCTATGGCTTGCGTATTTGGAGAAAGGACATGTGTAAGTGGGTTTGGAGTCTAGTAGAGACCCAAAGAGTCGATCCGACTCAGTTTCTTGATCGATCCTAGACCAGGAGGTCGCGCAACCCTTAGGAGAGAAGGGGGGACTGCATCAGATTATGTGGGCAGAGTTAACAACAGGTACGTGTCCCAAACATTCCATGACTAATGCAACCGAGTGCTATGATATTGTAAAGAAATCCAGAAACTCTATGATGGACAACAAATTAAACGCATCAATAATCATATAATAGTTTTTCACAAACATGTATCTATGAAAGGATTTAGTGTGCAAATCATGAAATATATTATTTAAGAAATTTGAAAAGCATGTCTTAATTGTTAGAGACTTACCATTTACTCTTGATCAAATGAAAGTGAAGCATGGATTGGGTTCTCTATACACCTCAACAATAATTTGACACATTCTGGTGATCATGGTGGGTAAATCGATGGAGCAGATGGCACCATCTGGAAATGGAAAGGATTTATTAAACCAAAACGTAGATCGAGCCAAAAATGTAAATCAGACCTACAGTCAATATGATGAGATCTGTGGGGTTTCGATTCACGTAAATTCCCTCTCTCCCAACATCACTGCTCCATTCTTCTTGGGTTGACCTAGGTTCAGATCTCAATAGGTTTCCAACAAAACTCTCTAAAACTATTGTCCCTCCTAGTAAACCAGAGGGCAACGCTGTGCACAGGGTGTAGAATGTAGTCTCACCTGAGATAGATTTATGGGTGAATTCAATGCTCAAGTGCTTGCAGTCTAGGAATGAGTGGGGATCTGGGAATGTGTTCTTATTCATTCATGCATTAACCTTATTCAATATTTAAGGATTTCTAGGATTTATTCATCTTTAACCTCATGCATGCATGCTGATACATCTATTTTAATCATTTATTCATAATATAAACATTAACAAAAAGTAACTATTCAATAAACATCACACATAACACAATTTTTACTATTATTCACCCCCTCCTGGAGCTACGTCCACAAAGATCTGGCTTCTCTGCTCTTTTATTTAATCGGATGCAAAATCTTACGCTGTGTGCATTACATCTCAGTAATACAATCAAGATCGAGGGTGGGAACCCTCTTTGAGGTAGAATGGATCACACCAGGCTCCTCAACCTATGATCTAAACGTCAAAAACTCCCTTATTCGACTCTTCTACAAGACTTACTACAATCAACCGCATAACAATCCTTAACATCCTCAACCGACATCCCTCTTCCTAGACCTCCTAGGTTATTATTTATACTATTTTACAGGATTATAGCCGTTACAATATTTGTTAAAAAACCCTAACCCTATCATGGTTAGGCTTTCCTACCTTCTCGCCATGTTTCTTTTCCTCTTGCATGTTGCTTTTCCTTATTTTTCTGCATGCTGCTTTATTATCACTTGTTGCGTGTGCTCCAAAATTATGCTTTCCTTTCCAAAAATATGTCTTTCCTCAAAACAAAACCTTCTCCAAAGTTAGGCCTATGCCCAAAATAGACTTCCTTTATCAAAATAGGAATTCTCCCAACATTCCCCCAACACTGACATGTGGCTCGTCCCGAGCCACTCAGGTGGTGCACACTCCCTGAACAACCTCTGCCAAGAAGTGAATCTTTCCTTCTAATTTATCGCTTTTCAATCTTGCTTGCGCAACTTTTTCTGTAAGCTCTTCTACACTCTACGATGTGATATGTTCCTTAAGAGAATCTGTGCTCTCGGCATGATCCTGAGCCATTCTTGTCTTCTCCTCCTCCAATTCAGTAATTATTTGCACTACTTTCTTCTGGAGATGTTCTAACTGGGATTGCTTGGCCTGCTCGTTATTCTGCGCAATCTTCAATCATGTCTGCAGGGTCTTCATCTCCTGTGCACCCTTCAACCGCTCTGTAATGCTCATGGCCTTTTGTCACTACTTCAACTCCTAGATTGCAGTGTTGATCTCCTCCTTTTGCTGGTCTAGTTGTTGGACCCTATCATCTTCCTTCAATGTCATCCATAATTGCGTAGTCCTGTAAAAAAGTTTTGCGACCTGTTTGGCTTCTTTCTCCATCATTTCTACTTGTAGGGCTTCTCGTTGTTCCCTTTTAGCTGTAACTTTGGGAGGAGTGGTTGGTATTAAATTTTCTTTAAGTTTCTTGATCTCCTTCCTATAGTCCTCGAGTGTCTATGCGATGATTCGAACATGCTCTTTTGTATTGCTCACGACTGCATGTGTGTTGTCTGGAATTATTGTGAAGACTTCCTCCATCCTCTACTCTAATTTATTGGTGCGTTGATTCTCCTCTTGCGTCTCCATCTTGACCTATTCTACCACCAGTTCTAGTTCATCTTTTCCATTTCTGGTTACCTGCAATTCTGTTGCATCTTCTCTAGCTCACGATTGCACTTCCTTTGCGACACTGACTTGTAGTTTGTATAGTGCCTTTGTTGGTATTTTAGCCAATACCAACTGTACCTGTGTCAAGTCTTTGAGTGACATCTAGTCTATGGCCTCGTTGATCTGCAACATGTTTGTTGTTAACTGGAAGCTAGGACTTGCTTGCGCTATGATCTGGATTGTGTCTTCTTCATTCTGCATGGTCTTGTCCTCTTCTTATATAGCTCTGGGGATCGGTTTTGTTCCCCTTTCTTGCATTTGGGATGCTTGTATATGTTCTAGGACCTGCTTGATGTCGACCAACTCGTTCCGTATCCTGCCTCTTTGGTTCTCTGCCTCTTCAAACTCCTTCGTTGTGCGGTCATGTACCCTCTCTACAACAAGATCAACATCATCCTTGGTGATTGTGTATTCTAAGATTTTTTTATGGGCCTTGGCCTTCTTGCATGGCCCACCTGTATGTATGATTGGCCGTTTTGGTGGTCCTGTCTCTTGCGGGGTAGTTTCCGATGAGGTTTCCTGCATCAATGTGTCCCCCCTTCCTTGTGCTTCTTGCGCTGGGGCATTATCCTTCTTTCCTACCTGCACATCCTTCTTTGGGGCGCTACCCTTCTTCTATGGTGATTTCTTTTGACCGGACTTCCCCTGTTGTGTTAGTTTTTTTGTCGCAACGTTGCCTCCTGTAGATGTCTTGGACAACCATACTTCCACTTATTTTCCTTTGGACATGTCCTTGGTGATGAATGGGATCTTCTTGTTGTCTTGTTAGTATTTCATTGCCATTTCAACTTCCTCTGCATTGATGCATAATCGAAGTTGGCTCTATTGTTTCTCTGGATCCCTATGCGCTTGGATCCACATGTTATGTCATGTAGCCTTAAAATTGGCCATTCCATGGTAATGCATGACCACTTCCAGATTTATCCTCCATGTGTTGGCTATGATTTCTTGTATGTCACTAAGATATTGAGAAAAAGTGCTAGCATTCCCACTTCTCCGCTTGGAACCCGAAGTGCTTCCCAACGACATGTATCGTGCTGCGTGACATCATCCTACTCTATCAAAAAAATATGATTAGGGAGGCTCCTTCCATCCAATTAGTGTTATCAATATCATGAGCCAAGAGTAATGGAACTTTGTTCCCATGTCCTATGCATCCTTGCAACCATCTTGGAACAGATTTAGTAAATATGGGGCCCAACTGAGCATGGTGTTGTTTGCGCATTGTGCTGCTGTTGCAACAATTCCTGCAGGGACCTCCTCCTTGCGACATTTGTGAAGTAGTTTTCATGCCATTAGCTTTGTTTCCATCTCAGTGGCTACGCCACTGATTCTTTTTATAATAATTCTGCATGAGCCTCTTTCGGTCCCATAAGACTTCTTCATTTATTCTGCGAGGGCCTTTTCCTTGGCCTTATCATCTAGGTACTGCGCGGTCTTGTCGCCATTTGATGGAAGACCTATGATGAATGCACTTATCTCCACATCAATTGAGATCGGTTCATCCAACCACAAAAATCCTCCATGGAGGGCCATCAACAATTGCTTGATGTAGTAGTTCACATCTTTCCCCCTGTCGAAGTGGAGAATCTCCAACAATTTAAGGATCCATGTGTTTGTTAAACCTGTCGCCCACTTCTTTGGTTGCAACATTGGATCTCCTAATGACCTTGTTCCTAGACTCTCCATATACACTTGCTGCGCAAATTTTGGGAATTTGTTGGTGTTAGACACATCATGGTATGTGTATATCAGCCTTTCGATGCAACCTAGTAGACTTGGTGTTGCCTGCACCCCCTCTGGAGTGCACAACAAAATGATCGTGGCACTAGTTTGCTTGCGTGGGGACCGTGCGATGGGTTGGTTCCCCTTTTTTCTGTGATGGCGCACTAGATTTCCCAACCTCTAGTTCTCCTTCCCAACCCGATTCTGGTTTCCCAATGATATCTTCAAGTTGTACTTCATCCTGCTGCGTGGACCCCACCATAGGTTGTGGCCTTGGCCTGTCAGACTCTGTCCTTTCGCTATCACCTCAATTTTTCTATAGGATGCATCATCTCTGGAAGGTTGTTGTGGCTTGTCTATAGTTAATGGGTCGTGGCCCTACGCACTATCATGCGAATCGATATCCATCCTGGCTATCGTCGGGGACTGCTCTTCTCCCTCTTGGCGCTCACTGGTTCAACATGTGGCAAAGGAATTGTTTCAACATCGACGATTCCCTCAGTCTGTGTAAATTCTTGTTCTACCTCTGGGGTTTCTTGCGGTGACCTGTGGCTACTGTGTGTTTTTCATGTTGTTTGGCTAGGTGCACCAACCTTTGGAGGTGCCATCGTGGGTAATTCTTCCTTCCCTGATTGAGCTTCGGCTGCTACGATCTCTGAACTTGCTTGTTCACCTTTCTTCTTCATTCTCCTTAGCTTTGCGGGTTTGTAAATGCACAATATATCTCATTTGGCCCATGTTTTCATTATATATAGGGCGTCATAAGTGCCCTAAATCTTCTCGGAGATGCTTCTTTGATTGTTATTAATGTGTTAAGTATTGTCAAGTATGATTTGTTTAGTTTCATAACTTCCCAACTCGCGCCTTTTTACCCCAACGACCGGTTTTTACTTTTACGACCATTGGCCCTTTTTTTGGTGCACTTCAATTTTTCGGTGCACTGTACATTGTTGTAACTTTTCACTTAGTGCACTATGTTTTATTCCTATCATCCATATGTTGCACGAGGTCACTTTTTCTTTTTGTCGCGTTGATTCCAATACCTGATGCACACGATATTCCCCATTATTTTGTATTTTCATTCTTTTTCTACTTTTTTCTAGTTGTGCCTTCCTCTTTCTCTTTTTTCTACTTTTGTCTTCCTTTTTATGAGTTTTATTTCCTTATATATATTATAGTACACTATATACATGACTTCCTTGTTGAGTTGTAATTTTAAGAATTAGTAGGTTGACTATTCCTGTACAGTTTCAGTCGGCTACCGTTGATCATTCCTTTTAGTTGTGTTCCTCCCAAGTATTTTATCAACACAAGTCCCCCATCCGTGACAGTATTTACTTCATATGGCCCTAGCCAATGCATTCTAAACTTACCAAGGTGTTGGAAAAATTTGTTGTCATAGAGTAGAACTAGGTCTCCCTCCTTAAAACTCTTCTTTTTAATATGATTTTCATGATAGGCTTTGTCTCTTGCTTTCTGTACTTCTTGGTGAAATCCTACCAGAATCCTATCCTTTTCCATTTCCATTAGTTTATTTAACCTCTCCTTTACTGTACCTCTTTCTGTCATGTTGGTAATTGTTGTTGCGCCTAGACTTGGTACCCGAATTTCTAATGGCACCACTGCTTCTTTCCCATACACCAATCTAAATGGTGTATGTCCTGTCAACTTATTACATGTGGTCTTGTATGCCCATAATATTGTTGGTATTTTAAGGTCCCAATCATCCCTATTGACATTACAGATCTTCGTCAAAGCATTTTCCAAAATCTTATTGAAAGGTTCTACTATTCCATTTTCCTAAGGATGATATGGTGTACTCTTTTGGTGATAGACTTCAAACTCCCCAGTCATATCCCTAATGGTATTATTGATAAAATGAGTGCCTTGGTCACTCATCAAAATCATGGGAAATCTGAATCTGGTGATCACTTTTCAAACAAGAAGTGTGTGGTTGTCTCTATGCTACATTCCTTGACTTGTGTTGCTTCTACCCATCTTGTTAAGTATTGAGTCACAATAATGATATATCTAGCTCCTGACCTTTTTGTTGGTGGATTAATCAGTCCAAGAAAGTCTATTTCCCATTTTTCAAATACCTGCAGAGTGACTTATGGTCTTAGAGGCATCTCATCCATTCTGTTGGGTTTTCCAACCCTTTGACATACATCACATTGCTGGCAATAGTCCTAGGCATCTTTATGGACTATTGGCCACCCTAATCTTGCACGTAATACCTTCTGCACAATAGCTTTACCTGCATAATGTCCTCCAGGTATACCTTCATGAGCTTCTACTAAAATTATGTGCCTTTCATGTTCCAATACACATCTTCTCAAAATGTTATCTACACCCATCTTGTATAAATTTCCTATAATGAGTTGATTGTCTGCATCTCTGACTACCTGATTTTTCTTTTACGCAATGATAAAATCCTATAGTGCAACCCTTGTACTTAAGTATTCAATAATATCAACGAAGTATTCATCAACTACATGTACTGAAAATAACTATGCGTCAGGGAAGTTGTCTTCCAAGTTAGTAGGTTCTTCTCCATTAGTTACCCTTGATAGGTGATATGGTCCTACATTCAACTTCCCTGGTTTGAATATCACTTCAAAATCAAATTCCCGAAATAATAATAGCCATCTACAGATCCTCCCCCCAACACTGGCTTGTTGACTAAATATTTGAGGGAAAAATGATCTGGGAACATTTTAAAGTGTTTACCCAGTGTTATCGCACAATTTGTACTTGCCAAAATCCCAAGGCAAGTGGATACAAAATTGGCCTAATTGGGAGTGACCTATCACTATCACCTTAATAGGAAACCCCTTTCTATTTAGGAGTAGGTCATAGTACCCAGGGGAGATGTCTCGAATGACATGAGGGTTTGAGAAGGCTAAGGCAAATGATACAAGAAAATCCCTCCCCTCTCATAGGTCACTCACATCAAAAAGGTTCTTTATGTCTTATTATAAATGAAGCAAAAGAGAAATGTTGTGTACCTACCCAGAACAAGACAACAAAAAGAAAAAAGGGCACTTTACAAGTACCAAAATGATATCAATGCTTCATAGGAAAATGAACTCTTAAAAATAGACTAAGTGATATGAAATTGCAACAGTATAACAGTTTATAACAACAATGATAAATTTGAAACAACCACAATAATTATGCTTCAAAATTTTTGAGAAAAGACTTGAAATAATATCTTTAACTAGGCAAATTGATATTAGGTAGTCACAAGAAGTTTTAGCAATGTCCAGCTAGCATAAAATGTCACTTTTAGGGTCAATTTGTTGTTGTTAGATGGTTGTAGCAATATTTTGCAACATCAATAAGTTAGTTAGTGAATTTGGATAATCTAGGGTTAGTAGAAGTTAGTAAATGCTCCAAGGAAGATGGCTTGAAAGTTGTTTGATCAATCAATCACTTGTAACGAGTAGACTAGTGCCTTTTAGGGTAATGGATTCAATGATAGCACCAACAACTCTTAGAGTAAAATAAAAATGATAATACTTAGTCAAAGGAGATGGAGAAGATGGGAGAGATGTTGGTAACCCAAGGCCTCAAACATCCAAGTCCTAGAGGTAATTGCTAGAAAGTAAGAAGACTTAGGCCCTAGCGATTTCTCTTTTCCTTAAACAATTTGAGATAAAATATCGAATTGGCAATGTAAGTAGGGTTACTAGAGTGCTACAATGGTATGGATCTAGTATCTACTTCTAGATATGGTGCTCCTTGAGAAATTTAAACAAGTAGAAACTATAGAGAAAAGGATAATAACTTATGCCTTTCTCCTAGGGTTTCAAGGAAGCAATTTCATAATCTTTGACATGAAAAAGTAAAATTCACCATAAGAATTCATTCACAATAAAGAAATGCAGATTTTCTACTTACTTCACTAAGAATAATCAAGCTCAAACCCTAGTTGAATATTTCCCACCATGAAAATAGCCAAGATACACAAAAAATTCCTCTCCAAGAAGTTGTGCACCACTTAGTTTCAACCAAATATCCTTAAAGAAGGTCGAATTTCAGACCACACACTTGTGTGATCAGTGAATGATGAAAAAATGAGAGTTTTTCTCTCTTATTTATACAATAACTATGACCTTTAATTAAAATTAGGTCAACAAAAGGCCGACATGGCCAAATTACATTAAAATCTAGTTTTTACATAAATGTCATTAATTAAACCCTAAAATCAAATCCAAAGGTGATGCCATGCCCTTCTAGGGTGACGTTACCCCCCTAGGGTGGAACGCTAGGCCTCTGATGCAAAACATTTGGCCTCTAAAGGCCCCAAATACTGGCACACGTTCCAAATAGCACACAACCATCCTCATAAATGCAAACCCTGATTGAATGACGTCTAGGGTCAAAATGATGACGCCATGGGCCTCTAACGGTCAACGTCCAAGAGTAAAGGCAAGACCCCCTAGGTCTAGGTCTTCCGAAGTGTCCCTGGTGAAATGTCCTTCTTTCTTCCTGGTGCAAGCATCTGGTTTCTATTTTCCCCCTGTTGGGGTTACAACATCAATTAGTTGGGCTTTCAACCCGATGGAGGTCCAACCTAATCATTCCCCCATATGCACCTGTCCACTGGGCAAAGTTCTACAGCAACAACAAGTACACCCTTCATGGGTTCATAAGTCACATGGTTCATAGCAATTTCAATCACATCTAATAATCAAATTACCCAAACATGTACATCAAACCTCCCCTTTACCTAGACAAATGCTCAAAGACGTTATGTGGTTCAACAAATCTGGTTTGGAGAGGGTCTCATGATGTTCTATTGTGTTAATCCTCCTTAAGTTTGGGGTGTTTCCCAGGTGAGAGCCAATTCAGGTCATGTAAGTGTGTGAAATGGTGTAGGGGAAGAGTTTGGGCAGAGGTTGCAGTGATAACAGGGAAATGTAGGTCTTACCTGTGGGTGCCTTTGTAGAGGGAGAGTTGCACCTTATCATGGATGGCATTTTTTCCAAGCCCATTTAATTCATTTTATTCTTAGTATTATTTCTTTTTGGTCTTTTTATTTTCAAGCGAAAAGCTAGGGGACATTGTCTTGGCGTGGTGACCAGAGGTGACAGTGTTACCCACAAGCATTTCATGGAAATGAGAAGGTTGGCTCATGATCAGACCCCCTTTCTCTTGGTTATGCCACCAAGAGACACTACCCTGGTTTGGTGACCAAATAGATGATAGTGTCATATCGCCACATTCTCATGGACCTAATAGGTCAGCTCATGATGAGACCTCCCATCCACCAACTAGTACCTTGAGTTTTGTTTCATCTTACGGGTCCCCTTTTCTTACTGAGAATCATTTTAATGCTTTCTCTGGAATCCCTGGGCGAAGCATCTCAAAGGTTTCATTTTGGATTTTAACTCTTGCCATCTAGTTTTAACCTCTAGGCCTTTAGCCCCTTCTTCCCACAAGGCAAGGTACAACCCTTCCTAGCGTGGCAAACCCAATGCCCGAACCTAGGTAGGGGGAGATGTGAGGAATAATGATGGAAAGTGGTAAGTATGGAGGGAATGGACGATGAACTTTCATAGACCCACCCAGTGGAAACTCATCCCAAAGGGGAACAAATTTACTAGGGAAATATGTCACCCTCCCAGGTATGAACAAGTTAAAGAGCATAATTTCCAAGCAAATATTATGAAAAGAAGGAGAGTTCAGTGCAACATAGTCAAGTGCTTCAAAAATCAGAGTGACACATACCATAATACTCAGACTCATTACTTCATGGAGAAAGACTTACTGCTACCTCATAATGAAGCTGGTAGGATGGATTTTGCTGCTACTGATAGGTGGGCTGCATTGAAGAAAAGATGTGCCCTCCAGGGCCATGCTCAAGTCATCTGGCTCTCGACAATCCATGAAGTAACTAGTCTAGACTCATTACTTCATGGAGAAAGACTTACTACTACCTCATAATGAAGCTGGTGGGATGCATGTTGTTGTTGATGATAGGTGGAATGCACTGAAGAAAATATGGGCCATGGTCAAGTCATCTGGCTCTCGACACTCCATGTCTAAGATTCATGGGCCTCGAGACATGATCTCCTTAGTTATCCCTAGGATAGGGGATAACATCTGGCTCCAACTCGGGGGCATGTTCTCACCGTAGAGCACATGAGAACCTCAACATATCTGGCATGACTTGTATCTGCTAGATCTCAAAAAATGTATCAGTAATCATTAGGGTGGTGATATCACCCCTCTCTCATATATGATATATTGGAATAAAAAATAAGCATGCATATATACAAAATGAAGGAATACAAAATGAAACTACACTACACTAGCATGATATGCAGATGGTATATACAATGGATGCAAATGTGTAACTTACCTATACTTACCTGTGAAGTCAATTCTCTACCCCATTGTGGGGTTAAAGGAGGTGTCCACTAACCGGTAATGGATGTTTTCTTCCTTCCAACATGGATAAATAGTAGGCATCATTGACTGAATTCATTCTGATTCTGAAAGGTCCATTCCAAAACTGTGCATTCCCTTTAACATTAGTAGGCTCTCCTTTCTTAGTGTCCCACATCCATACCGTATCTCCCTCTTGATACTCTTTTGCTGCAAGCTTGGTTGCTTCTTGTATAACCCTTGTATATTGTCTTGAGGGAGGAGGGTGGGATTCATCTGTAAGGACTTCTTGTTGACTTGGTTTGATCAATATGTCATCATTGCCTTTCTTTAGTAATTTAATGGTTCCAACTTCCTTGTCCTTATATTTATCTAATAGTTGTTGATATTATTCCCTTTTCGACCACTGTATCTCATCAAACTCTTCCTATGAAGTGAAAGGTAAATCCTCCAGAGAAAAGATAGAAAGGTTTTCCTTGGTTAGTTGATGTGATACTTTGGTGTCAGCATCATTATTAATTTCTTGCACATGGGTTTTGGACATTGTCATATTTGGAAGACGTTCAATTGTCCCATTTTTCATAGGCACATTGATGTAGGTTAGGTCAATATCTAATGTTCCTCCTAACATTGCAACAAACTTCCTAGACAAAAGCATCCCCCACACATCAGGGACATCCACCACCACAATATCCATGTGGATCACTCTCTCGGGATATCTGCTAAGGTGTACTTCAACATTCTCAACTACCCCACGAGTGGGTATGGCCCTGGATTCAAAGTCGCATACATTCCTATAAGTTCATGTGGCCTTTAGGCCTATCTTCTCCATGACTTTCAAATACATCATGTTAGCACCTGCTCCTGAATAAGGCATACAGTTTTTAAGGCATTTGTCATTTACTAATAATGTCATGAAGAAAGGTGGGTGTCCATCATATTGAACCCTAAAATGGTCTTCTTGTAACATGATAGGAGGTTCCATTGGCTCATTTGATACTTCGAAAAAAATTTCAAACCTTTCTTTTATAGATGGAACCTTGATAACTTCCTTTAGTGGAATTGTCACATGCATTTTGGCCAATGCACCTTCAAGGTCAAAATTCAAATCAACCTTGTTAGTTTTGGGAGGATTCTAGGAAGGAGCATGTTCACAGGTGGAGGTGTTAGTTGTGAGGTTGTAGGTCCAGCAGAGAGAGGTTGGTTCGTTTGTTTTTCTGTAGTATACACTTGGAATTCTTGTTTTTTCAACTTTTCTCTCGACTCTTGATCAAGGTTATTTAGTACCTCCATTCTAGCCTTCCGTGCTGCTTCTTTTATACCTTCTTGATGTTCTTCCAGTGTGACATTTAGGAAATATTGTGGGCCCTCAATGGTATGATCAATAATATTGACCTGGTCATGTTCACCATTGTTCAGGGGATATTCATGTTCCCAATGTGAGTCTCTACATTGCAAGCACCAAGGGTTTTCATCTACCATGTTTGTGGGGGCTAAAGTATTAGGGACTTCTTCGTCATTCTTTGGTTTGAAAGCTTGAGTCCCCTTATGGAATTGTCCTTTATATGGAACCCTAGGAGCTTGTTTTTGATCTCTTTCTAAGTTGACAATCCTATTCATCATCAATTCTTGGGTTTTCACTATGCCATCTACAGTCAACTGTAGCTTTTACAAGTTGGTGCCAATGTCTAATATGGATTCAACATTATGGACTACTTTGGGTTTAGCATCTATTTTGAATCTTGGCGCGGAGAAATGTTCAATTTTGGATGATGATAGATTTTCTTCAATCTTTGTAGCCATCTCTTTGGCTTCTTGGATTTTCCTAGGGGCTTTGTCTCTGAGGAGAAAGCCTATTTGTCCTGTAAAGGACTTAGTGTAAAGGAATAGAAGGAAATTGTCTGAAGGGTGATGGCTCACTGAGATATTTTGTACCAATCTTTCAAATTTATCATGAAATTCCCTAACAGTTTCATTTCCAAGTTTTGTGATATTATTCAGCCTTATTATACTGGTTTTGTGATTCCTCCACTGGTTCTATGATACTAGCTTCCAACATTCGGTCAATTTCTTCTTTCACTTACTGCTTATACACTGGATTCAATCTGTAGTGTCTTTTCTTGACAGGTATAGCCTCAGGTTTGAGGGGTATCTTCATCTCACCTAGCTCCCCTACTATGCATTTCATCTCTGTAAAGGTTGTTGGAAATAGGTCACTATATTCATGCAGTAACTTTGTTATTCTTTCTATTGTTTGCTCATCCCAATAGTCTCCAATACTTGTCGTTTTAGGATTGTGATTCGTCCCAATGTTGACTTTCTTAACTTCGATTGGTGCAACAAATACTTCTAACTCCAAAGATGGACCTTTCACCTCTCTTTCTCCTTCAATCTCTGTAATCTGAATGTTGTGCGGGTCATCTTCATCTAGTGCTTCTTCTTCAACATGATAGCATGCAAGTAGTTCTTTGACTATCTGTCTGTTCTGTAGTTGATATTCTGTCATGATTTCAACCTCTAGTTCATCAATAAATATCATTCCCCTTATCAGCTTCAACACTGAATCAATGTTGGGGTTCTCATGTTCAAATGAGAAGGTTACTACAAAATTATGTTGTAAGCTTGTCCATTCTGTAGTGCCTCTGTGCATTTCCTGGTCTATATACAAGTTCCCTGGGATTCCTTCCATATGGATAACGTGATGAGGCCATTCCTCTTGTGGTTTCATCCTCCATTGTATATTTCACTTCTCCAAGTGTTCCACTGGTGTTCCTTGCCCGTCATACCTTGGCATTTTATTGCTCCCTTGCTCTACGCCAAATCTAATGCACAATAGTTGTTTACACTGATACCAGTCCTGAATTATTTCTTTGTGCACACCTCGCCATCTTGAAGGTGTTACCTTGAGTGAAATATCTAGGGAAAAGAACCTATAATTTTCTAACACTTCCTCTTTATATTTTGTCAGAAATATCTCTAAGTCACTTAACCCATGAAAACTGAGAGGTTCTCTTATCTCTGTACCAACCCATCTTACTGCACAATCTATTCTTGTGCACCTCCTTGTGGAGACTTCATGCAATCACTGTTGCAAATTCTCCAAACCTGTGTCTGAGTAGGAAGGACATGATGTAATGCTTCTCTAGCTGAGTACCCCATTTATAGTTGGATTAACATAATCCTCTTCTTGCGCGGTGGTTCTATGAAACTATTTTATTTCGTCCAGATCCAAAAAAGTGGCCTCTACAAACCTTTCTCCTTCTAAAGGATCCAATGACGCAATGATTCTATATTCACCTGATTCAAAAGTGATTTTTCTTGTCTTTAGGTTGATTATATCTTGGTTATCAAATTCCCAATCCAATCCAAGCAATGTTGGGTAAGGTGTTGTGCCATCTACTATCTCAATTACCTCAAAATCTTCCATAGTACGCACTCCATCCAAATCTACTGTCACACCTTTAAGCCTTCCAATTGGTAACACTCTATGTTGATTAGCTAATTTGAAATGGACAAGTGAATAGCCTAGTGTGGGTTCTCCCATACACTCCCATGTCTTCTTAGGTAAGACGTTTACTTTAGAGCCTAATTCCAATATAATATCACCCATATTGAAATTTCCAATGTTGGAATTCCGTCTAAATTCTTTGCTTGTCCTTCTTCTTCTATGGAGATGATTAACTATTTTCTCTAACGTTCCTTCTACCTCTGTGTAGCATCTTTCTTTCAAATTTTGTAATATCTTAACAGATGACGGATCCTTCAATAGCTTAACACATGATTGAATAAAAGTTTTTATGGTACTTACTTGCTCTAAAGGTTGTCCTTCACTGGTATGGTCCATTGAGGAGGGCATCTCGTACATTGGTGAGTTCTGAGTTTGTTGTGCGACTGATGTAGATGCAACATTTTTCTTGAGAAAATCCTGTCTGGCCTCCTTAAATGTTTATTTTTCTTTTCGTCCATCAAACTGCTTTTGTGGTTCAATATTCTTCTTAACCCATTGGTGTTGTGTTGGATATTGTTTTACTGCATCAATTCTTGTATTGGATCCTCCTCGAGTGACTATATTGATGTTTCTTCCATCATCCCTGGCTTATGCAAAGATCCACTGGACATTCCGGTTGTTCTGGTTCCTTTTTTCTTAGATCTTTCCAAAGAGTGTTGGACAATCTTATGTGTCATGATTTGTTGTGCGACAATACATACATGTTATTGGTGGAAGTGGATAATCACTTGCATAATGTCTTGGTTGTTGGAAGTTGTGGCACACTATTGGTCCTCTGCCTTGTCCAAATCCTCTTCTACCTCATCCTCCATCTCGATCTCCTTGCAGTGGGTTGTACTGAGGTACCTGATTATATTGTGCGGGGTTATACTGTGTCTACGCATTATTGTATTGTGGATGTGCATTATTATATGGTGGTGGTACCTGGTTGAAATGAGGTGCAACTTGTCCTGTCATCATTTCTTCTTGCACCCTATAAGTATATGAAGTTATTTCTCTCATCACCTCCATCGTCCTACAATCCTTATCATTATGACTCACTGACTTGCAAAAATTGCAATATGAACCTTTAGGTATTGTCTTATACTTTTGCATCATTGGAAAATGATATGGATCATGCCCATGAATTTTACAAAACTTGCACCATGGTCCTCCTATTGGAAAAGGGTTTTGTACTCTTGTTCCTATATACTGTGTGAAAGTTGGACATTCATTCTTATGGTGTCCTTCTGTCCTGCATAAGGTATACCAAAAAACTTCTCTTTTCTCTTTTCCCTTATTCTGGTTAAGTTGAAATGTTAGATTCTTCAGATCCTCCTTCAACTCTTCTATTGTTGTATATGTCTGTTTATACTAGTTCTCTTCCAGTTGTATGGCTTCCTGTAAAGCCTCTGCCTAAGTTTGGAACTTTTGTTGTCTTAATGGGTATTTCAAATGTGGTAACAACGAGTTCACAAATAAGTGCTTATATTGCATGTCAGTAATTGCATTCTTCAACTTACCTTTCAAACGTTTAAACCTTTGATCAATCTCCCAAATAGACTCACCTGGTTTTTTCTTGATTTCAATCATTTCATTCATATACTGGTCCTCTGAGCTGGGCTTCTGAAATTCGTTTATCAGTAGTTTTTTCACATCTGCAATAGTCTTTGTTACTCTTGGAGGACTGTTTACATCCAGTCTCATGTACCGATCCAATGCACGGTCTCTTAATGTAATTGCTAATTGCACAAGTTTTGTATCCTCATCTGTGATCTGCTTTGCTTCCTAGATCTTCTCACAAATGCATAAGTGCTTCTCAGTGTCCTTGGATGCCTCTCCCTGAAATTCTGGTAACTTGATCGTGGGATCAGGTCCTGTCATTTTAAACTTTGTTGAACTACTACCTCCGCGCGGTGTAGATAATTTACGGTTACTTCTTGAACTAGCTCCTCCAGTTGCTGCTCCTTGATTGGATACGTGTCATGTTTTTCTTCTTCCATGAAAATTTAGTTGTCTAAACATTGGTGTTCTTTTTGGTGTACTAGTCGCACATGGGGTTGTAGGTTCCACATTGACGGTGATCTGGATTGGAGTTCTACTTTATGTCCCTAAACTTGGACCTCTTGTTTTCCATTCATATGTTGTGTGCATGATTTCCTCAATCTGCTCCATATCTTAGAGATCCTCTACCTCTTCTTCATTTCTTTCTAAGCCCTCTTTTTCGGCTATGGCTCTCTTCTTGTTATTCACTTTATATTGGTAGGGTGCTCCATTGCGGGTCTTTCTAGATTTTTCCATTATCTGTTTTATCTAGTTTTCTTGCATCATGATTGGGTCCATGGCCTCCTCCTTCTTTCCCTTATCCATCTCTTCCTATATTTCTTAACCTTATGTCAGTGCTTCCCCCCCTCCCCCATGCACGCAAGGAAGTTTAGTTTTCTGATTCCATGGTAATCACACCGTTGTCATATAATAAAATCTCGATTGAAGTATAAATCGATCTGATGTAACTACCTCTGGAATCTCTTAGACAATATTACTCTTCTGCGGTGTAAGACTTGGTGGTATCTACTACAAATTCAGTGATAAATCCTGCAACAATATTATCTAACCAGAAATCTATTGCATGTGTAAATTTGTTATTAACTTGCTCTGACTTTGTGATCTGCATGAGATTCCACTCCAACTGTATGATTCGATTTGTAGGGTGGTTTTGGTTTAACCTTAATAACCACTCTTGCAACAAATGTGAGAAATCACAGAAAAATACCTCATGCAAGTCGCTTAACACGTATTTGTCGAGATATTTGCACGATGTTATCTTAGGGTTTTTGTTGTCCTTTTGCACAAACTCAAGTTCCTTTGTTTCCAACCATATTTCGATTTCCGCCTTTGTTGGGTTCCATGGCCTGGAAATTCTCTTCTATACTTTCATCCTCCACGTGTTTCTTCTATGAATCCCATCCACTCAATCCTATGCAGTTCCAACCAGCAACAAAACCATTTGTTGGTTTATTCTTTCACTGCTCCCTTCTGTTTGGGTTGACCCAGGTTCGGATATCAACAGGTTTCCAACAAAACCCTCTAAAACTATCAGCCCTCCGAGTAAACTAGAAGACAACGTTGTGCACAGGATGCACAACACAGTCTCACCCGAGATAGTTTTATGGGTGATTGCAATGCTCAAGTGCTTGCAGTCTAGGAATGAGTGGGGATCTGGGAATGTGTTCTTCTTCCTTCATGCATTAACTTTATTCATGATTTAAGTATTTCTAGGATTTATTCATCTTTAACCTCATGCATGCATGTTGATACATCTAGTTTAATCATTCATTCATAAGCTAATCATTAACAAAAAGTAAAGATTTGATAAACATCACACATAACACAAGTTTTATTGTGGTTCACCCCCTCCTGGGGCTACATCCATAAAGATCTAGCTTCTCTGCTCTTTTATTTAATCTACTGCAAAATCTTGTGCTACGCACATTACATCTCAGTAATACAATCAAGATCAAGGGTGGGAACCCTTTGTGAGGCGGACTAGATCACACCAAGCTCCTCAACCTGTGATCTAACCCTAAAAAACTACCTTATTCGACTCTTCTACAAGACTTATTACAATAAACCGCATAACAATCCTTAACATCCTCAACTGACATCCCTCTTCCTAGACCTCCTATGTTCTTATTTATATTATTTTACAGGCTTATAGCTGTTACAATCTTTGAAAAAATCCCTAACCCTATCATGGTTAGGTTTTCCTGCCTTCTCGTGACGTTGCTTTTCCTCTTGCATGCTGCTTTTCCTTCTTTTTCTGCATGTTGCTTTCTTTCCATTTGCTGCGCGTGCTCCAAAATTAGGTCTTCCTTTCCAAAAATATGTCTTTCCTCAAGACATATCCTTCTCCAAAGTTAGGCCTGTGCCCAGAATAAACTTCCTTTCTCAAAATAGGTCTCCGCCCAACAACAACAAGATGAAATCATATCATATTTTAATCAATTATAAATTATTTTTCCTTTGCCCAAGGGTTTGATCTTGTGAGTAACTATGCAGTAAGAAATATGTTCAAAACCCTAGAATGTTGGCTAAAGATGGTAGAGTAAAATTTTGGCTAGTAATAACCTTTTAAGAACGATATTTCAACCAAGCTCAAAAATATAAAAAAATGATAGAAAAAATTAAAGGGGTTTTGATTGGAAAAATATGAAAGTGCCTTATTCATTGGGTGATCGTCTATCTAGATTTGGTGAAAAACCTTCCTTTAAAAAATTGTTGGAGACCCACACACCAGCTAGTGAGCATGAGGATGATCGAAGCTATGACAAGTTTATTAAAGAGTTCTTCAGGAGGGGTTGATCATCATTGAATGAAACCAAATGGATTGTTAGAAAATTTAATTAAATTTCATATGAAAATGAAAAGTTCCACACATCAGCCTTTAGAAAAAAAAATAAAAAAAATGAGGAACAATATAGGCTTTGGACCATACCTTGTCCAATCAAAATTCTAGCAACCCTTACTTGTTCAAGAACTCACCATGATATAATCGTCGTTAAAACATAAGAAAAAATTCATCAAGTGAAAATAAAACTTACACCAACAATGTTTGAGAAAAGTACTTCCTTTATTCTCCAATCCATTTACAAATGAGAATGGCTCTTCTTTTATAGATGGAGAGGAATGCATGAAACCACTTACAAAAACCATGGATAAAATCATTAAACCACGAGAAAATAATATTTTAAATGTGCTCTTACAATAGAATAATTATTTTCCCTTTAGAAAGGTTCAAAATATAATAAAATAATGCTCCATGTAGTTAACCCCCTCTGAAAGGGTAAAAAATGGTCAAAGGGTCCAAATGTTGGGCTTTATTGATGAAATAAATCACATCTCAAATTCAAATTGACCCTTCCACTTAAGTTATGAATTTATGCATATGCTCAAATAGGAAAGGGGGTGCTCCATGTGTCTGAAGGGTCCAATATTACTCCAATTTGTAATATCTACCTAGAATGATGGATCTAGGCCTTTAGAAAATCACTAATTCATAGTTCCAAGTGACAATTTCTTAGTAAACATAACATTTTAATTTAATTTTGACACTTGCCTAAGTTTTACCTAGGGAAACATTGTTAATAGTTTTAAATAAACCCACTACTAAAGAAAAACCCATATTTCGTAAGTTTTTTAGGTGGATGATAGAAAATTAGTGAGATTAGTGATGAAAGGGAAAGGAGGAATGTTCATGGGATGACTGTCAGAGTTGTAGACATGCATAGGGGAATATTTTAACTTTATTGTGCCTCCAGCTTTATTTTAGCTAGGTATTTTTAATAGTAGCCTTCTAGAGGGAGCCTTACTACTTCAATTTGCACACACTTCCCTTTCTTTTCTTTTGATTAATCATTATTTTTTCTAAGTCTTTTTTCTTTAGATATGCATTTTTCTCTTAGGACTTTGTAGGGGGGGGACCATAGTGAAGTAGTTTGTACTTTATTTTCTTTATTTAACTTTGCTCTTCACTTCTTAGCCTTCATGGCTTCATTTGATTTAGGCTTTCTTGATTTTGACCTTTCAGTACTCATACATGATTGGGTGCAACTATTTTTATTGTGGATGGAAACAAGTGATACTTAGGGAAATGGAAAGTGCTTAGTGTGATTATGATATGGATTGTGCTACCCAGTCTAACCATGTAGTAGCATGAGTCATCTTAGAGGAGGGCACACTTCTAACTAGAAATATGTTTCCCATGGTAACACGATGCAAGTGAGGAAAAAATATATACTATGATATCCTAATCAATTGTCGTAAGGAAACCACAACTTCATGACATGCCAGCTGGCTATATCCTCATGTCTAAAAAAATATTACACATGGAGTATATATGGAGTGACTTGGACCACAAAGTTGTATCTAAGGATCTAAAGTAAGCAGATCATGGTTCATTGATCGACATCGGGTCTTAATTGGGGAATAGAGGACTCTGTTTGGAACTGGTCGAAGATGAATGATAGCTCGTGCAAGCAGGTACATGATAATTTTGTAAGGGTATCCAAAGGTTTCTACCCTTGAGATGGTAAGTTGTAACATGTTCTATTGGACCTTGGTTAGGTATTAAGGAATAAAGTGAAGATTAAGGAAGAATAAAGACGAAGTACAAACTGCGCATAAGGCACATAAAATGAGGAAGGGTTGAAGTCGTTAAAGAAGCATAAAAGAAGGAATGAAGTAAGGAAAAACAAGTCGTTGAAAGAGAATATCAAGGAAGATAAAGAATCAAAGAATATGGATCGTAGACAACTCAACAAGTGGAAGAAGACACCAACGGATACTTTGGAGCACCTCGTGGAAAAGAAGGAAGGATAGGCTAGTGAAGCCCTGAAAACGCGGGTCATGTGGACCTAGGGTTTTGGATATAGGGTTTTGACACCTAGACTTTGGTCCAAGGTTGTCCAAGAGTCATGTAATGTATAAATAAAGGTCTAGAAGAGTTGAGAGGGGGTTGTTGGTCTATGATTATGGTTGTTCATTGTTGGTTATGATTATTGTTGATTATTGTTATCGTTGTTGGTGATAGCAATATTGAGTCTGTATTATGGATCTTCAGTTGGATGCAAAGATCAACCCTGCAGCTGTGTGTGTAGGGAGGGAAGAGAAACAGAGAAAGAGAGATATATCTATAGCTAAATGTGCAGATAGAACTGTATGTTTTCATCTAATAATATCAAGAAACACAGTTTTGTGGATGTAGCCCTAGGGAGAGGGTGAACCATGTAAATCTTGTTGTTCTTTGTGGTTGATGTTGTGTTATTTTCTATCTGTTATATTGTTATTGCATGGTTCTTTTCCTTGTTAAATATAGAAGGTATAAGCTAACTTCGCGAATCTAAGTGTAAGACTGTTAAGGAATCTCTGGGTTATTTTGTGTTGTTGTTCTGGATTCATCTTGCATTTCCTCTGGTTGTAGACACCTATGCCCTGCAACCCCCCTATTGCTACTTTGGGTGAAACTTCATCTTCTTCGTAGGTGTTGCTGAAAGGGCCAATAGTTAAGGCTTGTTGGTGTGTTGTTAGATTTGAACCCTGGGTCTGCTCCTGTGCCAACAAATGGTTTTGTTGTCAGGTTCAATACATAGGTCAGAGTTTTCCTAAGGACCATGTGCAAATTTGTGAGGAAGCCTGGAGCAACATTCCTAAATAACAGTGGGTACATAAGTTAATTAACACTTTGGATACTATGCCTATCAATTGGTATCTTCAAGCAAAACTATTCCTCATCAGTACATACTAGTATGGAATGACTCAGAACTTTATAACTATGTTCCTATTTGAAATTCAGTACCCTATAGTAGATCATGCTTTACAAATTGTAAGACAAGGTCTTTGAAGAGGCACTTAACCTCCCTTTTGCACAAGAAGAAGATTAATGGACTGAACCTATTCAGAAGTTACAAGGGATGTAAACCTAGGGATGTAAACATTGCAAAAAATGAAGGTCATAGAGACATAGAAGGGCCAGGGATCAAATTACCTTTTATTGGACAACCTATTAAAATTAAGAAGGTTAATATTAGAACAGAGCAAGCGCCTAAGTTGGAAAATGTTGGAGACTATTGGGATGATGCTACTATTGATAAGATTACAGAACTACTACATGAGTATCAGGACTTGTTTCCAACCAAGTTCACAGACATGAAGGGAATTAAAGGACCCATGGGAGAAATGAAGATTCCTTTAGTCGATTATCACTTCACCGAGATAGTCCAGTTCCTGTCCACAGGAATGGCACCTCGCGAATACACAATTTTCAGAAAAAAACAGTTGGTCGTCCGTGTTGCAGATTTTCAACTTATAGATGAACAATTATATAAGATGGGACCAGATGAGATCTTGAGGAGTTGTGTTATGGAGGCATAAAGACCATTGATTATAGCAGAAGAACATGAAGGCATCATAGGAGGACATTATGCAGGGAAAGCAACAATGTAGAAGGTTCTCAGAGCTGGCCTCCGGTGGCCCACTTTACATAAGGATGCTAAGGAATACTACAGAACCTGCGATGTATGCCAAAGGATAGGGAAGCCTTCTAGAAGGGATGAAATGCCTTTAGCACCTCAACTAACTTTACAGGCCTTTGAGAAATGGGCTATTGACTTTGTGGGACCTATCAACCCACCAGGAAGGCACACAAAAGCTAGATACATCATCACTGCTACAAAGTATTTGACCAGATGGGTAGAAGTGAGAGCAGTTAAAGACTATAGTGCAACTACAACTACGTGATCCATCTTTGATGATATCATAACCATATTTGGATGCCCGAAGATCCTTATGAGTGATCAATGTACACACTTCATTAACAAAACCATTGAAGCCTTGACTCAAGAGTTTGAAGTTCACCATCAGAAGAGCACACCATACCACCCACAGGCGAATGGTACAGTCGAAGCTTTCAATAAGATCTTGGAGACAGTGCTGACCAAGATTTGCAGTGTTAAAAGATATGATTGGGATTTAAGAATTCCAGCAGTGTTATGGGCTTATCGAACTACTTGCAAAAATTTAACAACGCAGACTCCCTTTAAGTTAGCTTATGGCCAAGAAGCAGTGGTCCCTATGGAATATTTGGTTCTCAGCTTAAGAATTGCAGCATTTACAGGTATGGATGACATGGGCATTGTTCAAGACCGGCTTGTGCAGTTGATCCAATTAGAGGAAGACAAGTTTATTGCAGGATTCCATAAGGAGGTACAAAAAGAACGAGAAAAGGCTTACCATGACAGACATATCAAGAGGAAAGAATTTAAACAAGGAGATTTGGTAATGTTATATGACAAGAAGTTCATGAAGCATCCAGGAAAGTTCAGAACACATTGGTTTGGGCCATTCAAAGTTTCCTATGTTATGGAAGGTGGATCTATGCAGTTGAAGACACTTAATGGAGAATGGAAGGATGGTTTAGTAAACGAGAGCCGATTGAAGTTGTATTGTGACAACCAGTTGCCTCGCAACTCTTAGTGAAATTAAAGGAAGAAGGGTCTAGGTATCAAGTGCAGTTGAAATTGGGTACCAGACATAGAAAATACAGTCTACACATGATAGGGAGGGACAAAGCAGAAATCACAAGCTTCTCTGCGCAGTCTGCAGTCGAAGTAAAGCAGAAGGCTCAATCTTGTAGTGACTCGGGACGAGTCACATGTGAGTGTTGGGGGCCTGTTGGCCCTTGGTTAGTTATTAAGGAATAAAGTGAAGATTAAGGAAGAATAAAGACGAAGTAAAAACTGCGTGGAACACATATAAATTGAGGAAGGGTCAAAGTGGTTAAAGAGGCAGAAAAGAAGGAATGAAGTAAGGAAAAGCAAGTCGTTGAAAGAGAAGATCAAGGAAGATAAAGCATCAAAGAATATGGATCATGGACAACTCAACAAGCGAAGAAGACACCAACGGATACTTTGGAGCACCTCATGGAAAAGAAGGAAGGATAGGCTGGTGAAGCCCTGAAAATGCGGGTCATGTGGACCTAGGGTTTTGGATCTAGGGTTTTGACACCTAGACTTTGGTCTAAGGTTGTCCGAGAGTCATGTAATGTATAAATAAAGGTCTAGAAGAGTTGAGAGGAGGTTGTTGGTCTATGATTATGGTTGTTCATTGTTGGTTATGATTATTGTTGATTATTGTTATCGTTATTGGTGATAGCAATATTGAGTCTATATTCTGGATCTTCAGCTGGGTGCAAAGATCAACCTTGCATCTAGGTGCGCAGTGAGGGAAGAGAAAGAGAGAAAGAAAGAGAGATCTACAGCTAAGTGCGTAGATAGAACCATATGTTTTCATCTAATAATATCAAGAAACACAATTCTTTGGACGTAGCCCTAAGGAGAGGGTGAACCACGTAAATCTTGTTGTTCTTTGTGGTTGATGTTGCATTATTTGCTATCTGTTATATTGTTATTGCATGGTTGTTTTCCTTATTAAATATAGAAGGTATAAGCTAACTTCGCGAAGCTAAGTGTAATACTATTAAGGAATCTCTTGGTTATTTTGTGTTGTTGTTTTGGATTCACCTTGCATTTCCTTCGGTTGTAGACACCTATGTCCTGCACCCCCCTTATTACTACTTCGGGTGAGACTTCATTTGCTTCGCAGGTGTTGCCGAAAGGGCCAGTAGTTAGGGATTGTTGGTGAGTTGTTAGAGTTGAAACCTGGGTCTGCCCCTGTGCCAACATGTTCAAAGATCTATTGTGATGTTCTGATCACAATGCACTGTGCTTAAGCGACGCAACACCCGCATCTCAGCAGGTTCTGCGTGACTTCCCAGTCTTAGGATCGTTCTAAATCTTCCCGAGAGTCTGATTGACTCTTTGATTTCCCCTCAGGAAATCACTCACACACACTAGTGTGTAACCATAGGTCCTTCTTTGGAGTTGCACCCATGCGAAGAAACACTAAACGCCAACTCACTCCCACGTGATCTCTGACTATGACCACAACCTTTACCCAAATGGGTATTTCAGCTTTCGTGACTTTGCGATTCCAGATGTGAGTCCTCCTATCTCGACAATCCCTGAAACCTGAAAAGGCCCAAGGGAAATTGATTCCTCCCTTCATTTTTCTCTGAGGTGACCTGTGACTATGAGTTGGGGCCAAATCCTTTTGGCACTTGAGATTTCGCGTATCAGCGTTTTGCTATGCAATAACTCCTTTCGCTAACTTTTGAAACCATGACAACCCCTTGCCACAAATAAATGACTCTATTCTCCCGTGATCTGATGATTATGGTTCTTTCGGGACTTCGTGAATCAGGAGTTTGCAACTCTCGACTCGGAGTCACAACTTCTTCCACTTCCCGAATTTTGAAATGCCGAAATTCAAGGACATGAGATCAACGACCCTCATTGATCTGAATCCAACGACCACTATTCCCCCTGAGCTTATGAGTGCTGACAAACACTCGGCCTTAATCTCTCCACTGGTCAGCGAGATCCAACAGTCCATGGAACTTTGGTGGTTTTCCCCACGAGAATTTCAACCGTCCAATCAGACTTCTGACAGATTCTTCTGCCAAACCTCCGTCGTCAATCTTCTTGAGCTTTCTTCCTGTTGAGTGGTTTCGACACTTGCCTTTCCTTGAACTCTTCAAGGTTCTATCCCTTCTGAGCCTTTACTTACAAACTCTAGGGATTCCTTAGAGGTTCTACATGCACTCCTTGCAGCATTCACAAATAACCTCTGGTTACTTAATCCTTGACTATGTGCACTCCTTGCAGCAATAGTCCTTCAATCCTCCTCCTCGTTTGGAAAATTCTATGACTTATACTCGCCTACGCACACCTTGCATGACTCTTTCTATTCCTGCACTTTTGCTAGTATGAGAACAAAAGCAACCCTCCTGAATTTTTATGAGATAAAACTCAGACCCTCGTCAACGCACACCTTGTAGACGTTCACTACACTCTTTGCAGGAATTCTCAGGAAGATAAACAATTGAAACTCATTCTTCTCTCCTCACAAATTTCATACATTCAACATTAAATCAAGAGCATTGATACCCACATAGCACTGAAATAAATGCATAACAGAGAAATAAAACAATGTAAACATACCATTTAACATATATAAATAGTAAGCATAATAACACCGTAAAATTGAGTCAAAGTCTTCATATATTAACTCAAGTGTTCCTGTACATGGGTTCTCCTCTGTGCTCTTACTCTCTACAACTCTACAGCTTACTCAAAAACTCACAATGATACAAGCAAGGGTGTCTTTCTATTTGTTTTCCCTCCTACACTACAAGCTATCAAATATGAAATAAAAGCTACAACAACTTTTCATAAATTACAATAAATGCCTCTTTATCCGGTAGATGTGAGCAATGCTCAAGATCTGTTTACAATCTCCAAAACATAAATGTAAATACGTCTCCCAGCTATTACATTAATGTCGCTTCATTTAAATTTAAAACATTTTCAAAATGTGCACTGGTGAATATCCAGTTGTCTTCTACCTTTACGCTTGCTTTGCTAGCTGCTTACGATCCTCCTGCATCATACTCCTATGGCTAGAAAATTCATGAACTCATGTTTATGATTTCCTGCAGCGTCTGTCCATGTCTTCAAATATCTGCTTCACTCTCCCAACTGGCATCCTCAATTGGGTGTCCTTCCCATTTGACCAAATATTCCAAATATGTCTTTCTTTGGGTCTTCTTCCCGACTCTCCAATCAATGATCTTCTCCATCTGTGGCTTTTCAACTATAGGCATTTTTTTAACCCATTAGACTTCCTTCTGATACTTAGATCTCCCTATTCCTGTTTCATCAGCTTTGTAAGGATACAGATCTGCTATGTTGAATATGGGTGATATTCCTACCCCATCCGGTAATTCAATCTCATAAGTGTTTACTTCAAAATTTCTTATGATCTTACATGGTCCAATTTTCTTCATCTTCAGTTTATTGTACGTTCCTCTTGGGAACCTTTCTCTTCTGAGATGCACCAGAAAAAAATCACCTACTTCAAACTGAAGTTCTCTTCTGTGTTGATCTGCTCTGCGCTTGTATTCCTAATTTGAATTCTTCAATCGTTCCTTGATTTTGTTGTGGAGCTCTTGCATTTCTATTGCAAAATCTTCTACTCCAACACTCCTGAATTCATTCTGCCCTAAGTCTCTCAACTCAGATACTCCTCTCAGCTGCATTCCATACATGATCTAGAATGGGCTTTATCCTATGCTCCTATTTGGTGAATCATTATATGCAAATTCCGCTTACGGTGAAATCTGATCCCATTGATTGTGATGTTCAGCCACCAAACTCCTTAATAAATCTCCCAAGATTCGGCTTACTACCTCAATCTGCCCATCCGTCTGAGGATGATATGTTGAGCTAAAAGATAAATTAGTCCCCAGCTTTTTTATAGGGTCCTCCAAAAATGACCAACAAATTTGGTATCCCTGTCCGATACAATACTCTTGGGTAAGTCGTGAAGTCAAACAACTTCCTTGAAACCAACATGGAATGAAATGTATCACTGGTAAACATTTCATTCCATGGCAATGTGAGTTGCATCACTGGTTTTCTGACATGGAATGAAATGTGTCATTTTAGAAAATCTATCGACTACCACAAAGATTGAGTCACACCCTCTTCACGTCCTTGGCAATCCTAACACAAAATCCATACTTACCGCATCCCATGGCCTCTTTGGTACTGGCAATGGCTGATACAACCCTGTATTCTATATTTTCCCCTTTGCATGCTGGCAAATTATGCACCTATTCACAAATCTCTTGACATATGTTCTCATCCCTGGCCAATAATATGAGCCATTTAGTTGCGCGAATGTCTTGTCATGGCCGGAATGTCTAGCCAATCCTCCACTATGATTTTCCTTCATAAGATTCTCTCTCATAGAACTCTTCAGAATACACAATTGATTACCCCTGAACAATAGTCCATCCTGAATCATATATTCAGTCCATTGGCTTCTATCTCTGAGAACTAGATTCTCACATGCTTCATAGGCTTCTTCACAATTTGCATCATCTCTGTACATTTCCTTGAGGTTATCAAAACCTAAGGTCTTTACTCTGAACTCCTGCAAAATCAAACACTTTCTCAAAGCATCAACAACTTTGTTAGTAGTTCCAGAAATATGCTTTATAACAAAAGTAAAATTTTGCATTTATTCAACCCATTTTGCATGCTTTTGGTTCAATTTTTCCTGTCGATTTATGAATTGTAATGCATGGTTGTCGCTATACAAGACAAACTCTTTTGGAACCAAGTAATGCCTCCATTTTTTCAATGCCTGTATGACTGCATAAGACTCCTTGTCATACGTGGAATATTTCAACTTTGCATCATTCAGCTTCTCATTGAAGTATACAATCGGTCTGTTGTCTTGGCTTAAGACTGATCCAATTGTGAATTGACTAGCGTCACATCTCACTTGGAATGTCTTGCTAAAATCTGGCAAAACTAGAACTAGCTATCCAATTATCTTCTCCTTCAGTAGCTTGAAACTCTTCTTTGCTTCCTCTGTCCAATGAAAAGATTTGTGTCTTTTCTTGACCGTGTCCATCATAGGTGCACATATTCCACTGAAATTTCTAATGAACTTCCTGTAAAAACTAGCCCATCCATGGAATCTTTGAACTTCAAAGATACTCCTCGGTGATGGCCAATCTTTGATTTCCTTTACTTTCTCAGGATCCATTTTCGACTCTTTCGAAGAGATCAAAAAACCCAAATAAATGAGTTCTTTCTTCATGAAAGACGACTTCTTTAAATTTATCAACAATTTCTCTTGCTGTAACCTCCTCATTACTGCAGCTAAATGCTTCAGATGTTCTTCTTTAGTTTTACTGAAGATCAGTATATCATCAAGATACATGATTACAAACTTTCCTATGAAATCTTTCAAGACTTCGTTCATCAACCTCATAAAAGTATCGGGCACATTTGTCAAGCCAAATGGCATGACAAGCCATTCATATAGCCCTTCATTTGTCTTGAATTTTGTCTTCCATTCATCACCTTCCCTCATTCTAATTTGATGATATCCGCTCTTCAAATCAATTTTTGAAAAAAACTTTGCTCCACTCAAGCAATCCATCAAGTCATCCATCCTCGGTAAAGGAAATCTGTACCTGATGGTGATTTTTTTTATAGCTCTCGAGTCTATACACATTCTCCAACCACCATCTTTCTTTGGAATTAACACTATAGGTACAACACATGGACTCAAACTTTATCTAACCAATCCTTTGTCAGCCAAGTCCTGGACTTGCTTCTTAACTTCTTCATTCTCCTGCGGCGTCAATCTGTACACTGCTTTGTTTGGTAAACTCGCTCCAGGTATAAGATCAATATGATGGCTTATGCTCCTGATGGGTGGCAACGAACAAGGTAATTCATCCACCACTATATCAGTGAACTCCTCTAGGAGTTCCTAAATTTCCTCAGGTAGATCATCTATCTTGGTACTGATCAAGACGACTCTAGGTTTTCTCACCATGATAAACTGCATTTCTTCATCTTTCTTTATTTCATCAAGAAGCTCCTTCCCACTCATGAGAAGTATAGTATTGTTGGCTTCTTCTTTCACCTCCTTATCTCTAATTGGTAGTAGCATATGCATTCTACCATTCTTTTCCAAGGTGTATGTGTTCCTTCTCCCATCATGAATAACATTCCTTTCATATTTCCACAGTCTCCCCAACAAAAGATGACAGACATCCATGGGAATAACATCACACAAAATTTCACCCTTATATCTCCCTATCTTAAATTCAACTAAACATTGTTTAGTGACAGTTACCTGATGTCCTTTTTGTAGCCACGAGACTTTGTATGGGCTTGGATGTTGAACAGTCTCCAATTCCAGATTTTCCACCATCTTTGTGGATACTAGATTATTTGTGCTTCCACTGTCCACTATTACCTTGCATACCCTGTCCTTGGTCTTGCAAGCAGTTATGAACAAACTGTTTCTTTGGACTGGATTCTCTATCTCTTTCTCTGGTTTCAAGAGAATTTTCCACATCATTAAGGATCTTCCACCTTCTGCATATTCTGCTTCAACATTTCGCTTCTGCACTTCAGAAATGTGAGCTTCGCCTCCATCTCTTTTTCTATCGAGGCATTCAAAAGATTTATGTCTGATTTTTCCACAGACAAAACATTTTATCTCACCTCCTTTGCCTCTTCCTCTTCCTCTTGCTCACGGAAAAGTATATCTATCGGCATACTGTCCTCCCTGTGAAATTCCTCCTCTTTCACGGTGAGTATGAGGTTTCTTTTCTTCCTCCTTCGATTTCTTCCTCCTATCCTGGGTAATTTCTTTGCCTTTGCTCTGACTTTGACCTCAACCTCTTTGACCTTGCTTTTGGGATAATTTATCTTCATCCTTCAGGGCAATTTGATAAGCATCTTCCACATTCATGATTGTCATCATGCTCATCTCATCCTGAATGTCATATCTCAGACCATTCATATATATGGCAACCTTTTCATCATCAATTTCACGATGAACTGCTCTGATGTTGAGCCTGTAAAACTCTTCAGTGTAGTCCTTCACTGTAATCATCTTCTATCTCAAGTTTTGAATTCTTTGAAATAGATTAATTTGGTAGTCTATGGGTATAAACTTGGCTTTCATTTTTGAAACCATCCTATCCCAGCTTTTGATTCTTTGCTTACCTTTGCAATGTCTGTCAGCCTACAGTTCATCCCACCACAGTGTTGCATGCCCTTTAAGTCTAGTGACAACATGTTTAACTTTCTTATCTTCCTCGACATCCTCATAGTTGAAGTATTTATCCAGATCCCTAAACCAATTTAGCAGCTCTTCAACGTCTAAGTTTCCTTCATACATCAGAATTTTCCATCTTTGATCTGTCTCTGATTCTTGCAACAACTCTGAATAGACGTTCTTCTACAGCGTCCTCGACTGCGACTTCTTCTTCAACTCTAGTCTCATTTTCACTTTCGTCTTCACTGAAATCTCCAGCGTCAGATGTTGATCTCTGTGTTGTTTCCATAACATCCAATCGAGCACAGAGTTCTCTCATTTCCCTTTCCACAGTTGGATCGGGCATTTGTATTTCTCTCCTTCTTGGTGGCATTGCTTCAATTTGTTCCCCGCAGAAAACAAAAAGAAATTGTAGGCTAGGCTATGATACCACTCTGACGCAACACCCCCACCTCAACAAGTTATGCGTGACCTCTCGGTCTTAGGATCGTTCTAAATATTCCCGAGAGTCTGATTGACTCTTTGATTTCCTCTCAGAAAATCACTCACACACACTAGTGTGTAACCACGAGTCCTTCTTTGGAGCTACACCCACGCGAAGAAACACTAAACACCAACTCACTCCCACGTGATCTCTGACTATGACCATAGCCTTTACCCAAACGGGTATTTTGGCTTTCGCGACTTCGTGATTCCAGATGTGACTCCTCCTGTCTCTACAATCCCCAAAACCCAAAAAGCCCCAAGGGAAATTGATTCCTCCCTTGATTTTTCTCTGATGTGACCTCTGACTATGAGCTGGGGCCAAATCCTTTCGGCACCCGGGGTTTCGCGTATTGACGTTTTTCTATGCAAAAACTCCTTTCGCTGACTTCTGAAACCATGAAAACCCCTTTCCACAGAGAAATGACTCTATTCTCCCGCGATCTGATGGTTCTAGTTCTTTCGGGACTTCGTGAATCGTCAATTTGCAGCTCTCGACTCTGAGTCACAGCTTCTTCCACTTCCTGAATTATGAAACGACGAAATTCAAGGACTTGAGATCAATGACCCTCGTTAATCCAAATCCAATGACCACTATTCCCCTAGAGCTTATGAGTGCTGAAAAACACTCAGCCTTAATCTCTCCACTGGTCGGAGAGATCCAATAGTCCACGGAACTTCGGTGGTTTTCCCCTCGAGAATTTCAACTGTCTGATCAAAATTCTGATAGATTCTTCTGTGAAACCTTCAATGCCAATCTTCCTAAGATTTCTTCCTATTGAGTGGTTTCGAAACTTGCCTTCCCTTGAACTCTTCAAGGTTCTATCCCTTCTAAGCCTTTACTTGCAAACTCTAGGGCTTCCTTAGTGATTTTGCACGCACTCCTTGCAACATTCACAAATAACCTCTGGTTACTTAATCCTTGACTCTGTGCACTGCTTGCAACAATAGTCCTTCAATCCTGCTCCTCGTTTGGAAAAGTCTATGACTTCTACTGTCCTACTCACACCTTGCACAACTCTTGCTATTCCTGCACTTTTACTAGTATGAGAACAAAAGCAACCCTCCTGAGTTTTTCTGAGATAAAACTTAGACCCTCATCAACACACACCTTGCAGACGTTCACTGCACTCTTTGCAGGAATTCTCAAGAAGAGAAACAATTGAAACTCATTCTTCTCTCCTCACAGATTTCATACATTTAAAATGAAATCAAGAGCATTCATACCCACATAGCACTGAAATAAATGCATAACAGAGAAATAAAACACTGTAAAAATACCATTTAATAGATATAAACAGTAAGCATAATAACACCATAAAATTGATTCAAAGTCTTCATATATTAACTCAAGTGTTCCTGTACATGGGTTCTCCTCTGTTCTCTTACTCTCTACATCTCTACAACTTACTCAACAACTCACAATGATACAAGTGAGGGTGTCTTTCTATCCGTTTTCCCTCCTACACTACAAGCTATCAAATCTGAAATAAAAGCTACAACAACTTTTCATAAATTATAATAAATGCCTCTTTATCCGATAGATGTGAGCAATGCTCAAGATCTGTTTACAATCTCCAAAACATAAATGTAAATACGTCTCCCAGCTATTATATTAATGTCTCTTCATTTAAATTTAAAACATTTTCAAAATGTGTGTTGGTGCATATCCAATTGTCGTCTACCTTTGCGCTTGCTTTGTTGGCTGCTTACGATGCTCTTACATCATTAAGTGCTAAAATTATGTATTCAGACACCACCGATATTCTTCGAAGTTTATTACTCTTCATTTATTCTTCATATTTTGTTATTGTTCCTCCTAGGTTACACCCTATCCCCTACACAAACCCAATATATTTATGATATGCCAAATTACAAAATATACCTTCTCCCATCAAAGATAGGAAAGGGAGTGATCCAGTCCTTTTCCTAACATAACTAATATTAACTGCTTCTTGATTACATGAGTAAATTCAAACAAATTACCAATATAAACTAATGCAAAAATAACACATAATTGTCTMTTATGCATAATTCTTCCTCCACTAAACAAGATATTGTCCAGAGTTCATTGTCTTCCCAATATAATTTTTTATTCTACCTCTTTCTCCCTGTTAAAATTTTGGAATTCTCATTTAACCATAGACAATTTCACATCATTGTCACCCAACCATAGGCATTCGCATATGCCACCCCCAAACAGACTAACCTTTACTCATAATCATTCTGGCAAGTCTATACTCCAGTTGTCTTCTACCTTTGCACTTGCTTTGCTGGCTGCTTACGATGCTCCTGCATCATTAAGTGCTAAAATTATGTCTTTAGACACCACCGATATTATTCGAAGTTTATTACTCTTCATTTATTCTGCATATTTTGTTATTGTTCCTCCTAGGTTACACCCTATCCCCTACACAAACCCAATATATTTATGATATGCCAAATTACAAAATATACCTTCTCCCATCAAAGATAGGAAAGGGAGTGATCCAGTCCTTTTCCTAACATAACTAATATTAACTGCTTCTTGATTACATGAGTAAATTCAAACAAATTACCAATATAAACTAATGCAAAAATAACACATAATTGTCTCTTATGCATAATTCTTCCTCCACTAAACAAGATATTGTCCAGAGTTCATTGTCTTCCCAATATAATTTTTTATTCTACCTCTTTCTCCCTGTTAAAATTTTGGAATTCTCATTTAACCATAGACAATTTCACATCATTGTCACCCAACCATAGGCATTCGCATATGCCACCTCCAAACAGACTAACCTTTACTCAGAATCATTTCGGCAAGTCTACACTAGAACCAACAGTGAAATCCTAGGCACAATAATGTTGCAACAACAACACAATAACAATACAAGATAATGTACCTTACACCAAGAGAAGCACAAGAGAGACACCAAGAGAAGCATAAGAGAGATACCAGAAAGACCGCTACACCATTTCTCCAAACTTGCGCCCTCTCTAGCTGCAACTGCAACTCTCCAAACTTGCGCCCTAGTTTCCACTGCAGTTCCTCCTTAGATTTGCACATTGGTTAAGTGAGTGAGTGTACAAATGAGCTAAGGCATCACCTTATTTATACTTATCCTGCCAGTGAACTTTTCCCTCAGGGTCAACCTGTCTTTTCTGGCAAATATAATTTACTTTGACTTTTATGGCAAGGCTTACTTCTCTTTCTGGGTTTCTTATTTCTTTATTATTATTTCCTTGGGCCAACTTCTCCTCTAGGGTTTATACACATTTGTTTAATGGTTCTCTCACTTTCTAAATATTCTAATATAAGTACAAAGGTTACACTTGTAGGTTAATACCTCCGAAAACTACCAAAACATCAACACTCCCTCTTAGCTAGGGAGTTATTAACTAATATGTTCTTCATTTAATGGTCTCAAACACATCCATCCATCTCACATGGCATGGGAAAGACTCACATGGTCTTGTAGACCGGTCTACATGTAACATCACCATAGCCATATAGGATTTCTCATGATCAAACAGATCATGTCTCAAGTAGCATGGCCACATGACCATCTCATGATCAAACAAATCATGTAACAAGTAGCATAGCCACATATTAGCCATCTAGGTAGAAATCACCTCCAACCCTATTGGTTGGCACTCTGGCTAGTAACCTTCAATGCTACTGATCAACACTCTAACTAGAAATCATCTCCGACACTATTGGTCAACATCTAGTTCATACAAAACTAGTAACTCACCAACTTACACTGAATATGGCATCTAGTTCACAAGGAAATAGTAAATCATTAGCTCACAACATCCAATGCATTACCAACATCTCATCAGTGGGCTCAACAGTCAGGGCGGGGATTTCTTCCAGCTCACACAATTCAAGGCATCTAGCTTTCACTCAGGACTATCTGACCCAAAGTATAGCCACTGGCCCAAGGATAGTCCCCTGGTCGGCACACCAGTTGTTGTAGGTGAATCCCCCTGTGGACAAGTGGATTCCCTCTTGGTCTCTAGACTCCTAAGACCAAGATAGAAAAGTGATTAACATGGACACTGACTTCCTTTTAGATCCTATCAAGATAATGAATGCAAGAGAAGGAGAAAGATATGT
>JASDQU010684305.1:0-17011 GCA_032191745.1 Picea mariana | reverse complement strand
CCCCCTGTGGACAAGTGGATTCCCTCTTGGTCTCTAGACTCCTAAGACCAAGATAGAAAAGTGATTAACATGGACACTGACTTCCTTTTAGATCCTATCAAGATAATGAATGCAAGAGAAGGAGAAAGATATGTACCTTATTAGTGACGTTTGTCCTTGCAAAGTCCTGGCTGAGCTTTGATCCTGAGCTCCCTAATAGGTCCTGTAGGAAAAACAAAGATACAATGGAATTCCTACTCTACTGAGATTAGCTCAATCATAGATCCATACACTACAGACAAACTCATATGGAACAAGCACAAGTTTGAAAGAAACAGGCCAAGCATCGATTATTAATGAGAACAAGTAAAAGTACTTACAATCCTTTGAATGAAGGTGCAACAACTTCTTCCAATTCTCCTTGTCCAACCCCTTTGCTCAAGTAATCTACACTGATTGCTTTGATGACATCTCACTCATGAGATCATCAGTTTCACATCTCTAGTCTCCACTTTCAATACCTTCTTATGAGATCAGAAGTTAGGTATAATTATCAATCTTCCTTGTACCTTTCACCATGAGAAGGCCTCCTTATATAACCTTGGAGAGTTTCATCCACTTGAGAGATCATTGGGATGAGTTGAGGATTACTCTCCTTTAGTTGAGGATCTCCCCTAAGATCATGCCTTGATCATCTATTTGAATCTAACTACCTTCAGGATTTGAAGGATTATTCTCTTATTTGACTCAACAAACCCAGAATTTTCTAAAAAAGTGTAGCGCTCCCCCAAAAGGGTGCACAGGGTGCTCAAGCACTCCCCCAAAGAGGCTCAGGGAGAACCAACACTCCTAGACAGTGGGTAGGGGAACGCTCCTCTCCAAAATTCAGTTTTTGAGTGTTTTTTCCATGGAAAAAGGTTTGTACTCCTTGTCAAGTGACTTCTCTTCTTCCAAACTAGCCTTTGAGGTGTCTTAAGTGTCTTTATGATGTCGTTAGAGGCATGACATAGGCAAGATGGCAATATACTGTTTGTGACACTTGCAACACTTGTAGTTAATATGCGACACTTGTGGACAAGATGCGACACTTACAACACTCGTAATGATGACACTTGTGACACTATCGAAGTGAGTAATTTTGAGGTGTAACAGATTGCCCCCCAAAGTACGAAGTTAGAAGACGATGATGACTGAATTACTTTGTAGACTTTTTTGAGAAAGGGTATGGACACAAAGAAACCAGAAAAAGCTGCACACAACCATCATACAAATATTATGACATGTTTCAAAACCCAAGACAAACATACCTATGCTTGAGTGATAAAGACTTTTTAGGTATGGCCACCATAAAATACACTGTGGATCCATAATTATATTGACAAATTGATATGGCCACTGTAGATACAATGTGGATCTATACTCCTATGACCTGAACTGATTGTAGACATGAAGAATACACAGTGGATCTACGAGATGACAAGACATAGCCACGACCAATACAAAGTGGATCTATGTAACAATATATGTGTCATAGTTCAAAAGAACTCCTTCGCAACCTGGGAAAAGTAAACATAAGAGCGATGACACTCAACCCATGGTCTTCTTACCGATATCGATGCAGTACAAATCTAACCATGTGAATAGATGTCCTGATGTTGAACATGGAAGAAACCACTTGATTACTGGTCAATGATGTAAACCATTAATAAGCGCGAGGGAAATCACCATTGATGTCAATGATTCCCAAGGTACTCTAGTACATTCCAACAAATGTGAATGGATGAGTTGAAGTCTAACATCCATGGAATCATCCGATCAGGGGTAAATGATGTAAACCCACTGTCGGACGCAAGAAGGCATGCCATTGAGGCATGCAGGTCCCAAGGTACTAATTGGTTTCTAAGTCTAATTCATGGATAATTTGATGAAGTCGACAGGAATAGACTCGTCAAAGGAGGGCCTTGATGTATCCCTCATCAACGACATGAAACTGACACAGAGATGTAATTGGTAGATCAAATGAACATGGACTGACATGGGTATTGAAACAAGATATTTGTGATGGCTGACTCTTGAGGCAGATACTTCCCTTGAACACTGAGGCACAACAACAAAAACTTGACATGGACCAAAACTTGATGATGCAGTGGATGCTGTGACTTTCGTCAGGTGACCCAGAGGAGTAAAAGAAACTCAAAGGATTGGCTCAGTGCAGAGTTTCAGTGGGTTAAAATGCATGCAAAGACAAAGTGTCATGTTCAAGGGAGACCGTAAGAGCTACTAGTAGTGTTCTCAAAAAACTACTCGGCTTGCTTCTTTCAATTTTTCCCCCATCCAGATAGACGAGTACCTCTTTTTAATTTAACAAGCTCAAGGAGGGTAACACATGCTTGATGTGACTCACCTTCGGTAAGTCCCTCTTCCTTTGTTTAACGAACTGGAAGAAGCAAGGGTTTGGTTTTGTATGGGCCCTTCAATGTATGATCGTTTAACGAGTCCATAGAAGGTAAACTCGGTGGTTTTTCATATTTAGAGAGTCTGAAAACAACTTAAAGACGACTCCATTGTTGTCCTTTTTCATAATGTTAGTCTTGCGAGGCCGAAAAAGTGATAAATTATCACTCGAAGGACGCCCTTTCAAACCTTTTAACGAGTGGGAAAGGAAGCAAGATCACTCGACAATCTTTTCATGTTTAGAGAGTCTGAAAAGAGTTTAAAGAATACTCTAGGGGGTTCCTTTTTTGTATATGTGAATGATAATCAGATGCAAGACTTCTAAATGTCAATTAGACTTCAAGATTAAACAATTAGAAGCAAACTTCACACAAAACAAAAAATACACTCTCCTGGTGAAATAGACAAGAAGGACAAAGATAACCAAATTGCAAACAAGAACCAAAAACCTCAAACAAAAGATAAATGATGGAAAGTTGACCTCAAATATCAAATGAAAAGTTCATAGACCTTTGGATTTCCTCAAGAAAGTTTTCACTCAATCAGATAAAGAAGAAGAAAACAACAAGTTAACTCTAGGTCAGCAAAGACAAAGAGTGATTGCAAAGCAAGGACAAATGTCAAAAATCCAAGAAAGAGATGAATAATCCTTAGAAATCAAATAATTGGAAGCTAAACAAGGACACACTAAGATAGCATAAACCCTAAGCAGATGAATCAATAAAAAGACTGAGGAAAAACCAATTTCTACAGAAAAAAGGGGTAGCGCTCCCCCAAAAGGGGACACAACGTGCTCCAAAACTCTATGGAAGACTGTAAGGGAGCGCCAACACTCTGGTGGTAAGGGCATGGGAGTGTTCTGCTGCAAAAGCTCAGAGAAATGCCTAAAAACTCAAAAAAAACTCAGGAAGAATGCAAAATTTTGTGTTTAAGATAAATCCAAGAGCTAACAATCAAACCTAAGGATCAAAGACATTCATGGAGAAGGTCAAATCACTGGCCAAAGCGCCAATTTTTTTTTTGGGAATGAAAACAAAAGTCGAAGCTCCCCCCAAGTGGAATCGCCAATTTCTGTTGTAGGTGAATCCCCCTGCGGACAAGTGGATTCCCTCTTGGTCTCTAGACTCCTAAGACCAAGACAGAAAAGTGATTAACATGGACACTGACTTCCTTTTAGATCCTATCAAGCTAATGAATGAAAGAGAAGGAGAAAGATATGTACCTTATTAGTGACATTTGTCCTTGCAAAGTCCTAGCTGAGCTTCGATCCTGAGCTCCCTGATAGGTCCTGTAGGACAAACAAAGATACAATGGACTTCCTACTCTACTGAGATTATATCAATCATAGATCCATCTACTGCAGACAAAATCATATGGAACAAGCACAAGTTTGAAAGAAACAGGCCAAGCATTGATTATTAATGAGAACAAGTAAAAGTACTTATAATCCTTTGAATGAAGGTGCAATAGCTTCTTCCAATTCTCCTTGTCTAACCCCTTTGCTCAAGTAATCTACACCGATTGCTTTGATGACATCTCACTCATGAGATCATAAGTGTCACATCTCTAGTCTCCACTGTCAATACCTTCTTATGAGATCATAAGTTAGGTATAATTCTCAATCTTCCTTGTACGTTTCACCATGAGAAGGCCTCCTTATATAACCTTGGAGAGGTTCAACCACTTGAGAGATCTTTGGGATGAGTTGAGGATTCTTCTCCTTCATTTGAGGATCTCCCCTAAGATCATGCCTTGATCATCTATTCGAATCCAACTACCTTTAAGAGTTGAGGGATTCTTCCCTTATTTTCCTCAACAAACCCAAAATTTGCTAAAAAAAGGGTAGCGCTCCTCCAAAAGGGTGCACAGGGCACTCAGGCACTCCCCTAAAGAGGCCCAGGGAGCACCAGCACTCCCTGACAGTGAGTAGGGGAACACTCCTCTTCAAAATTCATTTTTTGAGTGTTTTTCAAATGGCAAAAGGTTTGTACTCCCTATCAAGTGACTTCTCCTCTTCCAAACTAGCCTTTGAGGTGTCTTAAGTGTCTTTGTGATGTCGTTAGTGGCACGACATAGGCCAGATGGTAGTATACTATTCGTGACACTTGCAACACTTGTATTTAAGATGCGACACTTGCGGACAAGATGCGACACTTACAACACTTGTAGTTAAGATGCGAGACTTGTGGACAAGATGCGACACTTACAACACTCGTAATGATGACACTTGCGACACTATCAAAGAGAGTAATTTTGAGGTGTAACAGATTGCCCCCCAAAGTACGAAGTTAGAAGACGATGATGACTAAAGTACTTTGTCGACTTTTTCAAGCAAGGGTGTGGACGCAAAGAAACTGGAAAAAGCTGCACACAACCATCAAACAAATATTATGACATGTTTCAAAACCCAAGGCAGGCATACCTATGCTTGAGTGATAAAGACTTTTTAGGTATGGCCGCCATAAAATACACTACGGATCCATAATTATATTGAAAAAATGTTATAGCCACAATAGATACAATGTGGATCTATACTCCTATGACCTGAACTGATTGTAGCCACGAAGAATACACAGTGGATCTACAAGATGACAAGACATAGCCACGACCAATACAAAGTGGATCTATGTAAAAATATATCTGTCATAGTTTAAAAGAACTCCTTCGCAACTTGGGCAAAGTATACATAAGAGTGATGACACTCAACCCAGGGAATTCTTATCGATCCCGATGCAGTACGAATCTAACCATGCGAATAGATGTATTGATCTCGAACATGGCAGAAACCACTTGATTACCGGTCAATGATGTAAACAGTTAACAAGTGTGAGGAAAATCACCATTGATGTCAATGATTCCCAAGGTTCTCTAGTACATTCCAACGAATCTGAATGGATGAGCTGAAGTCGAACATTCATGGAATCATCCCATCAGGGTTCAATGATGTAAACCCACTATCGGATGCGAGGAGGCCTGTCATTGAGGCATGCATGCCTCAAGGTACTATCTGGTTTCTAAGTTTAATTCCTGGATAATGTGCTAAAGTCGAAAGGAACAAACTCGTCGAAGGAGGGCCTTGATGTATCCCTCATCAACAACACAAAACTGACACAGAGATTTAGTTGGTATATCAAATTAACATGGACTGACACGGGTATTGAAACAAGATATTTGTGATGGCTGACTCTCAAGGTAGATACTTCCCTTGAACATTGAGGCACAATAGCAGAAACTTGACATGGACCAAAACTTGATGATGCAGTGGATGCTGTGACTTTCGTCAAGTGAACCAGAGGAGTAAAAGACACTCAGACGATTGGCTCAGTGCAGAGGTTCAGCGGGTTAAAATGTGTGCAAAGACAAAGTGTCGTGTTCAAGGGTGACCGTAAGAGCTACTAGTAGTGTTCTAAAAAAACTGCTCGGCTTTCTTCTTTCAATTTTCCCCCATCCAGATAGACGAGTACCTCTTTTTAATTTAACGAGATCAAGGAGGGTAACACATGCTCAATATGAATCACCTTCGGTAAGTCCCTCTTCCTTTGTTTAACGAAATAAAAGAAGTAAGGGTTCGGTCCCATGTGGGCCCTTCAATGTATGATCGTTAACGAGTCCATAGAAGGTAAAATCGATGGTTTTCAATATTTAGAGAGTCTGAAAACAACTTAAAGACGACTCCAACGTTTTCCTTTTTCATAATGTTAGTCTCGTGAGGCCGAAAAAGAGATAAATTATCACTCGAAAGATGCCCTTTCAAACCTTTTAACGAGTGGGAAAGGAAGCAAGATCACTCGACAATATTTTCATGTTTAGAGAGTCTGAAAAGAGTTTAAAGAAGACTCCAAGGGGTTCCTTTTTCATATATGTGAATGATAATCAGATGCAAGACTTCTAAATGTCAATCCGACTTCAAGATTAAACAATCATAACCAAACTTCACACAAAACAAAAAATACACTCCCCTGGTGAAATAGACAAGAAGGACAAAGATAACCAAATTGAAAACAAGAACCACAAACCTCAAACAAAAGAGAAATGATGGAAAGTTGACCTCAACGATCAAATGAAAAGTTCATAGACCTTTGGATTTCCTCACAAAAGTTTTCACTCATTTAGGCAAAGGAGAAGAAAACAACAAGTTAACTCTAGGTCAGCAAAGACAAAGAGTTATTGCAAAGCAAGGACAAATGTCAAAAATCCAAGAAAGAGATGAATAATCCTTAGAAATCAAATAATTGGAGGCTAAACAAGGACACACTAAGATAGAACAAACCCTGAGCAGATAAATCAACAAAAAGACTAAGGAAAAACCAATTTCTGCAGAAAAAGGGGTAACGCTCGCCCAAAAGGGGACACAGAGCGCTCCAACACTCTATGGAAGACTGTAAGGGAGTGCCAATGCTCTGGTGGTAAGGGCAGGGGAGCGCTCTGCTGCAAAATCTCAAAGAAATGCCCAGAAACTCAAAAAAAACTCAAGAAGAATGCAAAATTTTGTGATTAAGATAAATCCAAGAGCCAACAATCAAACCTAAGGATTGGAGACATTCATGGAGCAGGTCAAATCAGTGGGCAAAGGGCCAAAACAAGATCTGGGAATGGAAACAAAAATCAAAGCTCCTCCCTAGTGGAGTCGCCAATTTCTTTTGTAGGTGAGTCCCCCTGCAGACAAGCGGATTCCCTCTTGGTCTCTAGACTCCTAAGACCAAGACAGAAAAGTGCTTAACATGGACATTGACTTCCTTTTAGATCTTATCAAGCTAATGAATGAAAGAGAAGGAGAAAGATATGTACTTTATTAGCGACGCTTGTCCTTGCAAAGTCCTGGCTGAGCTTCGATCATGAGCTCCCTGATAGGTCCTGTAGGACAAACAAAGATACAATGGACTTCCTACTCTACTGAGATTAGCTCAATCATAGATCCATCTACTGCAGACAAACTCATATGGAACAAGCACAAGTTTGAAAGAAATAGACCAATAATTGATTATTAATGAGAACAAGTAAAAGTACTTACAATCCTTTGAATGAAGGTGCAACAGCTTCTTCCAGTTCTCCTTGTACAACCCCTTTGCTCAAGTAATATACATTGATTGCTTTGATGACATCTCACTCATGAGATCATAAGTTTCACATCTCTAGTCTCCACTGTCAATACCTTCTTATGAGATCATAAGTTAGGTATAATTCTCAATCTTCCTTGTACCTTTCACCATGATAAGGCCTCCTTATATAACCTTGGAGAGGTTCAACCACTTGAGAGATCTTTGGGATGAGTTGAGGATTCTTCTCCTTTAGTTCAGGATCTCCCCTAAGATCATGCCTTGATCATCTATTTGAATCCAACTACCTTCAAGAGTTGAGGGATTCTTCCCTTATTTGCCTCAACAAACCCAGAATTTGCTAAAAAAAGGGTAGCGCTCCCCCAAAAGGGTGCACAGGGCACTCAAGCACTCCCCCAAATAGGATCAGGGAGTGTTAGCACTCCCTGACAGTGGGTAGGGGAGCGCTCCTCTCCAAAATTCAGTTTTTGAGTGTTTTTTCCATGGCAAAAGGTTTGTACTCCCTGTCAAGTGGCTTCTCTTCTTCCAAACTAGCCTTTGAGGTGTCTTAAGTGTCTTTGTGATGTCGTTAGAGGCACAACATAGGCAAGATGGCAGTATACTCTTTGTGACACTTGCAACACTTGTAGTTAATATGCGACACTTGCGGACAAGATGCGACACTTACAACACTCGTAATGATGACACTTGTGACACTATCGAAGTGAGTAATTTTGAGGTGTAACAGATTGCCCCCCAAAGTATGAAGTTAGAAGATGATGATGACCGAAGTACTTTGTAAACTTTTTCGAGCAAGGGTATGGACGCAGAGAAACCGAAAAAAGATGCACACAACCATCAAACAATTATTATGACATGTTTTACAACCCAAGGCAGGCATACCTATGCTTGAGCGATAAAGACTTTTTAGGTATGACCGCCATAAAATAGACTGTGGATCCATAATTATATTGACAAAATGATATAGCCATTGCAAATACAATGTGGATCTATACTCCTATGAACTGAACTGATTGTAGCCATAAAGAATACATAGTGGATCTACGAGATGACAAGACATAGCGACGACCAATACAAAGTGGATCTATGTAACAATATATGTGTCATAGTTCAAAAAAAATCCTTCGCAACCTGGGTAAAGTATACATAAGAGTGATGACACTAAACCCAGGGTGTTCTTACCGATCCCGATGCAGTACAAATCTAACCATGTGAATAGATGTCCCGATGTTGAACATGGCAGAAACCACTTGATTACCGGTCAATGATGTAAACTGTTAACAAGCGCGAGGGAAATCACCATTGATGTCAATGATTCCCAAGGTACTCTAGTACATTCCAACGAATGTGAATGGATGAGTTGAAGTCGAACATTTGTGGAATCATCTGATCAGGGGTCAATGATGTAAACCCACTTTCGGACGTGAGGAGGCCTACCATTGAGGCATGCAGGTCCCAAGGTACTAACTGGTTTCTAAGTCTAATTCCTGGATAATGTGTTGAAGTCGACAGGAATAAACTCGTTGAAGGAGGGCCTTGATGTATCCCTCATCAATGACATGAAACTGATACAGAGATGTAATTGGTAGATCAAATGAACATGGACTTACAAGGGTATTGAAACAAGATATTTGTGATGGCTAACTCTCGAGGCAGATATTTCCCTTGAACACTGAGGCACAATAGCATAAACTTGACATGGACCAAAACTTGATGATGCAGTGGATGTTGTGACTTTCGTCAGGTGACCCAGAGAAGTAAAAGAAACTCAGAGGATTGGCTCAGTGCAGAGGTTCAGCGGGTTAAAATGCATGCAAAGACAAAGTGTCATGTTCAAGGGCGACCGTAAGAGCTACTGGTAGTGTTCTCAAAAAATTGCTCGGCCTGCTTCTTTCAATTTCCCCCCCATCCAGATAAACAAGTACCTCTTTTTAATTTAACGAGCTCGAGGAGGGTATGCTCGATATGACTGACCTTCGGTAAGTCCCTCTTCCTTTGTTTAATGAACTGTAAGAAGTAAGGGTTCGGTCCCGTATGGGCCCTTCAATGTATGATCGTTTAACGAGTCCATAGAAGGTAAACTCGATGGTTTTTCATATTTAGAGACTTTGAAAACAACTTAAAGACAACTCCAATGTTGTCCTTTTTCGTAATGTTAGCCTCGTGAGGCCGAAAAAGAGATAAATTATCACTCGAAAGACACCCTTTCAAAACTTTTAACGAGTGGGAAAGGAAGCAAGGTCACTCGATAATCTTTTCACATTCAGAGAGTCTGAAAAGAGTTTAAAGAAGACTCCAAGGGGTTCCTTTTTCGTATATGTGAATGATAATCAGATGCAAGAATTCTAAATGTCAATCAAACTTCAAGATTAAACAATCAGAAGCAAACTTCACACAAAACGAAAAATACACTCTCGTGGTGAAATAGACAAGAAGGACAAAGATAACCAAATTGCAAACAAGAACCAAAAACCTCAAACAAAAGAGAAATGATGGAAATTTGACCTCAAAGATCAAATGAAAAGTTCACAGACCTTTGGATTTCCTCACAAAGGATTTATTGCAAAGTAAGGACAAATGTCAAAAATCCAATAAAGAGATGAATAATCCTTAGAAGTCAAATAATTGGAGGCTAAACAAGGACACACTAAGATAGCGCAAACCCTAAGCAGATGAATCAGTAAAAAGACTGAGGAAAAAACAATTTCTATACTTCTACAGAAAAAGGGGTAGCGCTCCCCCAAAAGGGGACACAAAGCGCTCCAACACTATGTGGAAGACTGCAAGGGAGTGCCAACACTCTAGTGGTAAGGAAAGGGGAGCTCTCTGCTGCAAAATCTCAGAGAAATGCCCAAAAACTAAAAAAAACTCAGGAAGAATGCAAAATTTTGTGTTTAAGATAAATCCAAGAGCCAACAATCAAACCTAAGGATCATAAACATTCATGGAGAAGGTCGAATCAGTGGGCAAAGGGACAAAACAAGATTTGGGAATGGAAACAAGAATCAGAGCTCCTCCCCAGTGGAGTCTCCAATTTCTGTTGTAGGTGAATCCCCCTGCGGACAAGTGGATTCCCTCTTGGTCTCTAGACTCCTAAGACCAAGACAGAAGAGTGATTAACATGGAAACTGACTTCCTTTTATATCCTCTCAAGCTAATGAATGAAAGAGAAGGAGAAAGATATGTACCTTATTAGCGACGTTTGTCCTTGCAAAGTCCTAGTTGGGCTTCGATCCTGAGCTCCCTGATAGGTCCTGTAGGACAAACAAAGATACAATGGACTTCCTACTCTACTGAGATTAGCTCAATCATAGATCCATCTACTGTAGACAAACTCATATGGAACAAGCACAAGTTTGAAAGAAACAGACCAAGCATTGATTATTAATGAGAACAAGTAAAAGTACTTACAATCCTTTGAATGAAGGTGCAACAAATTCTTCTAGTTCTCCTTGTCCAACCCCTTTGCTCAAGTAATCTACACTGATTGCTTTGATGACATCTCACTCATGAGATCATAAGTTTCACATCTCTAGTCTCCACTGTCAATACCTTCTTATGAGATCATAAGTTAGGTATAATTCTCAATCTTCCTTGTACCTTTCACCATGATAAGGCCTCCTTATATAACCTTGGAGAGGCTCAACCACTTGAGATATATTTGGGATGAGTTGAGGATTCTTCTCCTTCAGTTGAGGATCTCCCCTAATATCATGCCTTGATCATCTATTTGAATCCATATGCCTTTAGGAGTTGATGGATTCTTCCCTTATTTGCGTCAAAAAACCCAAAATTTGCTAAAAAAAGGGTAGTGCTCCCCCAAAAGGGTGCACAGGGTGCTCACGCACTCCCCCAAATAGGCTCAGGAAGTGTCATCACTCCCTGACAGTGGGTAGGGGAGCGCTCCTCTCCAAAATTCATTTTTTGAGTGTTTTTTCCATGGCAAAAGGTTTGTACTCCCTGTCAAGTGACTTATCTTCTTCCAAACTAGCCTTTGAGGTGTCTTAAGTGTCTTTGTGATGTCGTTAGAGGCACGGCACAGGAAAGATGGAAATATACTGTTTGTGACTCTTGCAACAATTGTAGTTAAGATGTGACACTTGCAGACAAGATGCAACACTTACAATACTCGTAATGATGACACTTGCAACAATATCGAAGTGAGTAATTTTGAGGTGTAACACCAGTCCTCTAGCCCCACATAGACTAGGCATCTGTTCACTCAATGTGTTCATCGCAAAACATATATCTGGCCTCATGTTCATCAAGTACATCAAAGAACCAATCATTTGTCCATACATGGTAGCATCAACTATCTATGAAGACTTATCACTCAATAAATTTAGATTCGTTGCCATCAGTGTAGGCATGGATTTACAATCCATCATTCTTAATTTCTTTATAATCTCTACAACATATTTTCTTTGGCACATGAAAATCTCATTAGGTTTCTGCCACACTTCTAGACCTAAGAAGTAATGCATCATGCCTAGGTCTTTCATCTCAAACTCTGCAACAAGATTCTTCTTACTCTCAATGATGAGATTCTCGTTTCATGTTAGAAACAGGTCATGGAATCTACTTTACTCTTGGTAAATCCCAAGCTCATCAAGAAACTGTCTAATCTGTCATATCATGCCCTAGGTGCTTGCTTAGGCCCGTATAAATCCTTATTTAATTTTCAGACATGAAGCTCCTTCTCATGTATCTTATAGCTGCTCCATGTACACTTCTTCTGGTTACTGGAGCAAGTGTCTCATCATAATCTTCTCCCTCTTCCTGGGAGAATCCTCTTGGTGCTAATAAAGGTTTGTACATATCTATATTATTATCTACAACATACTTGGTCTTGTAGATCAACTTGGGAGTCGCCACTGACTTCCCTTTTGGTCTCGGAACCAAGGAAAAAATCGATATCCCAGTCTTTCTGACTGGCTTTCTCCTCTATCACTAAAACAAGGGAATCTTCTTAGGAGGTGTCATATCTCATCGAAGCCTATGAAGCTTTGATCTAGCCTCCTAACTCATGGCACCTGTCTATTAGTCCTGGAATATGTCTCTCTCTTCCATCTAAATCTGAGGAGGAATATTTTCTTAATGAAAGCCTCTAAGCCATTGACTCTCTCTGAGACCGGGTTCACTCTAAGTCTCCATGCTCCCTATGAAGCTTGACTCCCTCTAAGTATATATAATCTTCAGAGCCATATTCTCCTCATGATATGGATCATCAATGCTATATATCTTTGCATCATGCAAAGTGTCATAGGACCATGCCAGTCTCTTCTTGGTTACTGCAACGATTTTGGGTAGGCCCTTATGGATTTACTAACTCTTCCTAATATTCTGAAGAGTGATCAACTGCAGTAGAGGGATTTGTTCGGTCATCTTTGGAGCCTTCTGCTCCTTACAATCAATATCCATATGAAATACTTTATATCTCACAAAAGTACCCTTCTTCATCTTCTTCTTCTTTGGTACATGAATGTATAAGGTCGTGTATGCAACTTCTTATCTGGATAGTCTGCTCCATGTCTCAAACTAGATACCATATAATATGTTGTCTCCTACAACTGTCACTATAAATTACCTCAGAGTTATCACCTGTGACCTGCCTAGAACAAGGACAACAAAGGGGAAAACAATAGACAAGAATAATACTCTTATAATAATAAAAACAAGAACGAGAACAATAATAACAATAACTCCTCCTCAGAGATATTGCTTGTGACCTGCTTGGAAAAAGAGCCAAAATAAAAAATACAATAATAAGAAATATGAAAAACACTCTTCTAATGTTGTGATCAATCATTCCTCCATTGTAGCCTCCATGGAATTTATAAAATAACTTGCCTGAGACAAGAGCAACAAGAGCAAAAAGTATAATAGCATTTTCATAAGAACATATCAAGAATAAAAGACAATTTCATAGTAACCAAGATATCGTGACCAAGGTGACCTGCCTAGAAGCAAAACAAGAAGTATCTCTTAGAGGAGATGTTAGTTCATCTTCCAAACAAGTACAATAAGAATTTATATCAATAGTACTCACATGCTACCAAGTATTCATTGTATTTAGGAGTAATAGAATCTTTCAAGGATTTCTATCACAACTATAGTGTTTACTTGTAATGTAGCAATTATCAAACTTGATATGTGAAAATTGGAAACTTGTCAATTTAATCAATCAAACCCGAAACCTGGAGTCTTATCTTCAAGAATGAGTGTTGCTTTCACTCCGAGTCTCCTTAATTCAAGATGACAAATATTCTCTTTAGTTTGTCCCCTGTACTAAGACAATATGCTTTCTTGACATAAATCTGAGTTAAGGAATATAATGCAAGTAAACTCGAAAATCTCAACCTTAACCAACCTAATACTTTAACTAGAGTTAGCTTATAACTTTAGCTTTGACCAAAGGTTACTATGATAGTCATAACTTCAATAGATAAAAATACAATTAGATGTTCATAAGATCACAATAATGTCGTAACAACTAGAGGCATATGAAAACAATCATACCTGGAGTGCGTTGTTCCTCTGAATGTGTTGGATCTGAGATCCCTCTAGATATATGATTGTTTCTTGAACAAGAGATCCCTTCTCCTACAATCACACTAAAAATAGTGATATAGTTTAAACATATATAAGTACATACCTCCGTCAGCATTAGCAGGAAGTGGCACCATCCTACAACATCGACAAACAATGGCGAACCTTAAAATTTCAAAGGTGATCCAACTTGTAATATAAAGGTAGTTGGAGATGTGCCAGGGTAAGGCGCATTAGGACAACCAAACATTAGGCCCAATGTTTCACATAAACTTTTATTGCAACTAGTATTACAACTGATGCTAGCACTGCAACTGGTGCTGCAACTGGAACTGCAACCAGTGCGAAGAAACTGGCACTGAAACTTTACAAATTTGCAGATTTGATTTGGGGGAAAGATGCACCCTACTTAGGCAATCTTCTTAGTGGGTTTAGTAAGTGCTCAACGAGCTTGACAATGGGGGAAATTGATAGTTGGTTTCCTTTGTAACGGTTGAGTTGTTACAAAGGAAACCAACTCTGATACCATGTTAAAATTTTAGTATGCTCGTTTAACCATAGAAAATGTTACATCATTGTCACCCAACAATAGGCATTCACATATGCCACCCCCGAGCACACTAACCTTTACTTAGAATAATTCCGACAAGTATACAATAGAACCAATAGTTAAACCCTAGCTACAATAATGTTGCAGCAACAACACAATAACCATACAAAGATAATGTACCTTACACCAAGAGAAGCACAAGAGAGATACTAGAAAGAATGCTACATCATTCCTCCAGACTTTCCCCCTCTCCAACTGCAACTACAACTCTCCAAACTTGCACCCTAGCTGCCACTACAGTTCCTCCTTAGACTTGTGGACTTGCTAAGTGAGTGAGAGTAAAAATGAGCTAAGGTGTCTCCTTATTTATACTTATTCTGCCAATGAAATTTTCCCACAAGTCCGACCTATCTTTTCTGGCAAATATAATTTACTTTGACTTCTCTTGTAGGGATGACTTCTCTTTCTAGGTTTCTTATTTATTTATTATCATTTCCTTGGGCTGACTTCTCTTCTAGGCTTTCCACACATCTGTTTAATGGTTCTCTTACTTCATGAATATTCTAATCTAAGTACAAAGGTTACACTTGGAGGTTAATACTTCCCACAACTACCAAAACTTCAACACTCCCTTCTTTCTCAATTTGATTTCCTTCCCCTTGTTAGTAGGGAAGAGGGATACAACTCTTTTCTAAAAAAATCTACAAAGGAAGGGGAACCAAAACTATCAAGGTGTTTCACTTTCCCTTCCTCCTTTTCTTATTTTGACTCTTCCTTGTCTACTTCTTGAACCTTCTCATGAGAGGGTGGAAATACCCAGAGCGAAGACTCTTTCGCAATCAATGGAAGTGAATTCTATGTTTCCTTATGAATTTTGACTAATGGATTTGGATGAGTCTTTGGGATTTCCTCTTCCACTCTCTCTTCATCTTCAAGGGCTTCAAATATGTTATTGGTGGGTTCATCTTCAACTTTAGTCGATGGAATAATTTTAATATTTGAGTGGGTCTTTTGAGTATCTGTCTTTACCCTTTCTCCTTCCACCTCCTCTTGATCAAGAACTTCAAATATGTTGTTGGAGGGGTTGGACAAGCATGATTGAGGTCTTTTTGCAAGTTGTGATCCCTTGGGCTACTACTTCTTGCACCTTCAAGATACTTGTTTAAATGGTTCTTGTTTATTATTATTCTGGGAAGTTGGAGCCTGCTTCGAAAGGGGCCATGTTCCTTGGGTGCTTGGGCATATTTTTCTGAAGTGACTATACCTGTAGCGAGAATTACACTTGAAGGGGATTTTCTCATAATCTAGTTCTTGTAGCTAACTCCAACCCTCCAGAATGATTTGAATTGTCTCCAGAAGGCCCTTTTCTAAGTCCATTTCCACACAAATTCTGGCACATGAATAACTATTTCCTTTTCCTTCAACTCGATTAATATAGTGACCCAACTTGTCTCCAATAGATTTGAGAGAATCTTCATCCTAGAAGATGATGGGAAGGTGCGACAACCTAGCCCATATAGGGGCAGCCGACATTTCCATGTCTGGATCAAAATCTAGGGTTTAGTGGGTAAGGAACATTCCCATGGAATGCATAAAGGGACTGTTGACAGGCGAAATTGACCATCCGTCAACTGGGAGAGTGGATCCGGTCCGGGGTTGTCTAAATAACCCAAGCCGTTTGGGATAACCCACCCTGACGGGTTTAGCGGCTCCGTTAGCCGATCTAAGTCCTAAGAAAACAAAAGAAAACTACTCTAAATTAACTAATCTAACTAAAAATGACAATTTAAACAAACTAATAAACAAATCTAAACTATTAACATATACAATTTACTATCTAATACTACACAACTATAATTCTGTAAAATCAAATGTTCGATTACTAACATAATCAAATTTAATTACAAATGTACAATATTTACAAATTACAGATTTGAATGAAAACCTGCAAAACTCATTTGTAATCTGTCCTAAGACAGCTAGACTATTGTTTTTTGATTTTATAATTTTATGAAAAAGAAATAAAATAAAAACTAACTAAACTAAGCAACTAAAATAATAACTCTAACTACAAATCTAAACTATACATATATCTAACTAAACTACTTAAATTATACTAACAAAATAACTATCAAATACTAAATAACAAACTAACCTGTGATAATGCTTTCCAATTTGTCCTGTGTAAAGAATCCAGTTCAGTTGTTCGATGGGAGGAAACCCGCATCAATCCTCTGCCAACCTCTAATAAACAGTGAGCAGCATTGCTCTTTTGAATATCGATAACAGAACAAACAAGACATAAAAGTTACAACAATCTTATAATTTACAAATCATAACATTTAGATAAATCTGCGTGCAAGGATTTGTATAAAATGATCCAATTAACGAAGAAGAGAAATATGTGATTCATTAACTGAAA
>JASDQU010684304.1:15065-41353 GCA_032191745.1 Picea mariana | reverse complement strand
AATACGAATTTTAATCTAAATCCGTGAAAATCGAATGTAAATTGATTTTTCAAACAACAGTAAAACTATTATTTAATCTTTTTTTATTTTATTTTTATAATGTTTATATAAAAGAAATCAAATATCAAACTATCTAATTAAACATAAGAAACAACAGATGATAAAAAATGTTTTAACTACAGGGGGCTTCTATATTTATTATGCTAACGAAATCAAATAACCGACTAACCTGTTGTCACATCCAATATTTGTTCAGTGTGTAGCATCCAATCTCCTTGTCTGATGAGGTAAACCTGCAGCAGATCCTACAATTTCTTCTCATAAATGTGAAGTAATAATGATGGAATTCGAATGATAGAACATATAAGAGATATGATCACAACAATCTCATAATTTCACAAGCAGCCACATTAAGATAAATCCTGCTGTGAGAACTTGTATATAAACGTTCAATAAAAGATAAAGATAAATTTCTTAATTCAAGTTTGAACAAAATGATTGTTGTGTGTTAAATCTGGAACATAAAACATGGATAATATATAAATTTTTATCATACCAACTTGTAGTAAACCACAACAGCGAAAGCAATCATAATCTAATTACAAATTGAAATAATCATGACTTGAACAAAACCACAATACGGAAAAGCTAAAGCAGTGACGAGTATTATATTTCATTCAAGTCTGTAAATAAAAAATCCATAGTCTTGCCCAAGGCAGAGATGATCTCATGTTTACAAAATAACATGCTTATATAGGTTCCAGGAACAAAATGTGTCTTGTTGATAATATCAAATCTGTTCCAAAAATATGGGGGATGCAACCTCCCTGATTTTACTTGATATCAAAATACCAACAACCCAATCTATTTACTAAAAAACACAAAGTTGATATGGCTAGAAGATGTCAACAGTGCTTCATATCTCCTTGGAATCATGGGTTCCTATTAACAAATGAAAAATGGGGAAATTTTAGATATGTTTTCAATTGTCAAATGAAGCAATTTGACTGGCTACAGAATATTACGATTCTGTAGCTAGTTATAATTACAACTAAAATCATATTTTATTCAACAAACAAAACAAACTATTCTTTATAAGAAAGGTAATCTATTTAATCAAATCATATATCCTAACTTGAGAGTGACGAAATCATACTAAAATCCAAAAAGATCATACCTCAAATCATGGGATTAAAACATATCAAGCAATCTTGGAGTTTACGATTGCTTTTGTTGCCTCTACATTCTTAAAAATGACAGATCCTGTAGTTTTTAGGCATTTCTCCTTTGCTTGAGTTATGGATTGGAGTCTACTGTTCTTGTTTGTCAACAAATCCACTTGTTCTTTTAAAGATTTAAACCGAGACTGTAGCAAAGGCACATCCGTATAATACCTGTCGATCCAGGATCGACATTCATCACACTGTGGTTGTAGAGACTGTGCATTGGCACTGACAGCATTAAGGATTAGAGAAGCGTCCACGTGAAAGGTAGGTTTATCATAGAGTCAAATGCCCAAGAATTCTAGGTTACCCTTTAGACATGGAGGCAAGTTGTTTACATAGTCATAGGGTATGTCAAGACAGAGCCCGCAAGACATAGGATCTTCTTCAGCCAAAAACCTCTCAATTTCTGAATCTGAGTCTTCACTTAATTCAATTGTGTTGTTTGTGTCTACACAGAGTTTGGATTTGTTTCGAGCACATCGTGAAATCAAACGAACAACCCTTTTATTCTTGTAATTAACATCGACACTTCCCTTTAGTTTCTTCCCTGTGGGTTTTTTAACAGTTTTAGTGCAACTCTTTGGGTGCGAACCCGGTTGATTGTCTGGTTGAGTAACATCAGGGTAGGTTGAGGGTTCAATATAAGGGGCAAGATCACAGGGCAGGAGTGGTGGAGAAGAGGTTGTAGTGTTCACAAGGGTTTCAACAATAACCGGTTTATCAACCTGTCCCAACTCACTGTTACCAAAGACAGTTTGTAAAACAAAGGCATCCCAACAATCATTGTGTAATTGCAACTGATGCACAAGGCTAATTTTAATTAAACCATGATGGAATAAACTTGAATCAGATCTCTTCCTCCTAAACCGTTTTCCCATCTTGTACAGACTTCTAAGCAGGAAGTAGGGCATGTTCAACAGGAAGTCAATGAAACTCATAAGCAATCACAGGTGATACAAGAAAACAAACCCAAATCTTCCTTCACACGTAATGAACTATTTCACAATAACAAGTAGATCATGCCACCTAGGTTTTAAGGATGATACTAGCATACCTTGATCACAACTAGTGATTTTCCGTGAGGTGAACATCAAAGTCCAGGGGACTTATTCAACTTTTGCATTCTTGAACCATTTTTTCCCGATAGCTGGTAAACCCATGGCTTGGCTTAAAACCTCCTCAGTTACCTCTAACTACACATCACCTATCTTTTCTCTGCAGCCATCGAAGTTCAATGCGAACTCTTGGGCAACTCTTGGATTGAAACCCTTAAATTTTTCAATGAATAAACGCCAACCATTCCTTTCTAAATCATCCCTGGCGTTATCATACGACAGCAAGGTTTGGATGTCATTGGGCTTGATCCTTACCACTAGAGCCATGGAAAATAGAAGGGAATCAATAGAGCACTCACAGGTAGGGTTTGATAAAAAGCTATAGATCCATAGCCCCAGACCTCAACAAAACGATGCTATGATTGTTCAAAATGGTAGGCAAAGGCATTAATCACCATGCGTGGGAGAAAAATCATGAAGCCCGAGACCACGCAGAAGAGTAATGTCATGTTTTACTTCATATGACACCTTGGCATTGGGTACGTATGAGGATCAGAACACTTGGAAAACCAAAGTATGCACATTCATAGCTTGATTACAAAGGTAAGTGTATCAAATAAAAATTGAATAATTAAAAGTTTTATGAATCAAAACTCCATTAATATCAATCGATTATTAATGAATGGAGGTTTTTCACTTATGTAACCAAGGCACGTTTAAAACCAAGGAGTTATAAACAAGGAGAACAATCGTGTTCATAGAAAAAATATGACAATTCGATAATAGACCATATGAACAGTTTTCCTTTAATCAAAAATCGAAACAAAGTGTCAATTCCAGCTGCGCGTTTTCATGCTTACAGTCATGAAAACAAAAATCAAAAGGAAGATATGTAAAAAGCGACAAGTGACAAGTGTCATTTAGTGACAATGGTCATGACAAGTAATGAAAATTTAGAGACCCTGTGTAGGCATCTTATAAACAATAGAAATTATATTACTGCTGCTAACAGTCCCACCAGACCCCATCATCTTTTGCGCCTCCACTATACTTAGCCTTTTTCCGCTAGGTGTGACCCTATCCTCCAAATTTATCGCATCTCCAGAATTCTCTAGCCTTCTGCTAAATCCAAAACATGGATCCCATCTAAGAATTTTTATGGTGATAACAGAAGGTATGCCCATATCAACTATCAAGCATTACCTTTCATCAAAAGGATGGTTGAAGGAATGCTAGAACTACAATCTACACATGAAGTAATTTGCAAAGGAAGTGCTCTTGGTAAGAATGTTAAGAAATCATTCTCAAGAAACAATTATATATCTAAGGAAATCCTATATCTAATACATTCAAATGTTTGCGGTCCGATGCCAGTCAAATCTCTAGGAGTTTCCCTTTACTATGTAATCTCCATATATGATTATTCAAGAAAGACTTGGTTATATCTCTTGAATACAAAGGATGAATTTTTCAGCAAGTTTCAAGAATTCAAAGCAGAGATAGAGAACCTCACAAACAAGAAAATCAAGACCTTGAGAATAGATAATGGAGGAGAATATACATCCAAGGAATTTTTTGTCTTTTTCAAATCAGCGGGGGTTAGGAGGAAGATAATTGTTCCTCATAATACTCAACAAAATGGTGTAGCATAAAGGAAGAACATAGCTATTAAAGAAATTGTGAAAGCATTAATGAACGATCAAGGTTTATCTATGTATTTGTGGGGAGAAGCAGCCATGATAGAAATATATGTTCAAAACAGAAGTCCCCACTACATATTGAAGGATATGACTCCAGAAGAAGCCTTCTCGTGAAAGAAATATAATGTGGAACACTTAATAATCTATGGATTTGTTGTTTACATTCACATCCCCAAGGATAAAAGGAAGAAATAAGAACCATCAGGAAATAAGGGCATATTCATGGGATACAGTGAATCATCCAAGGCCTACAGAATCTATATCCTGGAACAACATAAGGTTTAAGTCAGCAGAGACGTAACCTTCAATGAAAATATGGATTTCAAGAAATCCATAGAAGAAACTATAGAAGAAGAAGAGTATGAAGAACCTAAAGAAGAAATCACATGTCTTCCAGAAAGTCAGAATGAAGAAACATAACAACTTTATCATCTGAGGCAATCATGTGAAACTATTGAATCAAACACCATACCCAAAACCAAGAAATGTCCATCTTGTATTGAAGCTACTCTACAAGAAGTAGAGAGACTCAAAGCCCTAAGTGGTACCTTCAGAAAAAGAAAAAATCCCAAAAGATTCTCCAGCTATGAAGCATGTATGAAAAAGATTCTAAATGAATAACCCACCACATTTGAAGAGGAATCTCAGAAGAAGAAATGGAAAGAAGCAATTACAGAAGAACACCATTCCATCATGAAAAATGATGTATGGTAAATTGTGCCTAGACCCAAAGAAAAATCATTAGTAACTTCAAAATGGGTCTATAAGATCAAACATGTAGCAGACAGAAGCATCATAGCTATAGGGTTCTCCTAAGAGGGAGAAGACTATGATGAGACATTTGCTCATGTTTCTAGATATACTTCTATTAGAGCCATTATGTCTCTTGCTTTTTCCATGGTATGGATTTTACATCATATGGATGTAAAGACAACTTTCCTCAATGGAGCAATCGAAGAAGAAGTATACATTGAACAACCTCAAGAATTTGAAGTACACTCCAGAGACACTCATGTTTGCAGACTAAAGAAATCCTTGTATGGACTCAAGTAAGATCCAAGATCTTGGTATGCTAGAATATACATCTACTTAATCAAACTTGGTTTCTCCAAGACTCATGCAGATCCAAATATTTACTACAAAGTTGTGAACAATGCACATGTGATTCTACTTCTATATGTCGACGATTTATTCTTGATAGGTGAAGAGTCTCTCATCATCTAGTGTAAGAAGGAACTATCTTATGAGTTCGATATGAAATATCTTGGTCTCATGCATTATTACTTGGGACTAGAAATATGGAAGAAGTGTGGTGAAGTATTCCTTGGACAAGGAATGTATGCACTGAAGTTTCTTTAGAAGTTTGGAATGATGGATTGCAAATCCATGGACACTCCTATGACCACAAATATAAGGAAAGTAAGAGACTCAGATTCTAATCCAATAGACCCATCCCTATATCGAAAATTGATTGGGTCCTTGATGTATTTAGTGAATACTCGACCAGATATTTTCTTTGTTGTAAACACCCTAAGCCAGTTTCAGGTGGAACCCCAACATGAGCATTGGATAGCTGTAAATAATTTTCTAAGATACATTTTTGGGATGCTAAACTATGGCTTAATATATACCGCATCCAGTGATATACAAATTCATGGATTCACAAATTCAGATTGAGCAGGAAGTGCAGAAGATAGAAGGAGTACTTCAGGGATGTGTTTCATCTTGGGCTCCACTATAATATCTTGGGGTAGTAGGAAACAAAATTATGTCACACTCATCACAGCAGAAGCAGAATATATCATAGCATGTGAGGCATGTACAAAGGAAGTATGGATGATAAAGATGATTTCCATATTATTTGATCAGGTTCCAGATTCAACCATAATATACTGTGACAATCAGAGTTGTATAAGGCTATCCGAACACCCAGTGTTTCATGAACAATCAAAACACATTGAGATCAAATACTACTTTATGCGAGATAAAGTCCAGAAAGGAGAAGTGAAGCTACATTATATCCCCACAGATGAGTAGACAGCATATATTTCGACAAATCCTCTGTCCAGGATAAAGTTTTCATACTTATGAGACAAGTTGGGGATCATGGAAATAACTCCCTTAGATGAAAGCAAAGAGATGGATCTCCAGGTTGGGAAGGAGCACTGATACATCATTGATTTATGGACAGTTGTTTTCCATATTGGAAAATGGTCTAGGATGGGTAGTTCCTTTCCAGTTTTGAAAGTAGTTTGATATTTCTGACGAACAAGAATTTTCCAGTTCAGAAAATGGTCTAGATCGAAAAGTCATTTTCATAATGGAAATGGTTCGATAGATTGTTGATGTACCATAAAAAACTATTCCCATTCTGGCTAGTGTGGGGGAATGGTCTAGAAAAGTCATTCTTCTTAGAAGTCACTCTTAGTAGTGGTCAAGAAGAATGGTCCACCTTGTTGGGCAGTCATTCTTTCAAATTTCACAGTTGTGAGCAGTTTCGAAGAATGGTCTATTTTGGAGGTTGGTGCTGGACATCCATTTCCTTAGGAAATGGTTCGGACAATCATTCCCTAGAGCACACTCATTATCTCCAAGGTGCACTATGTTTATTGTCAGATTAATGGCTCAGTTAGGTGAATGGTCCAGGTTCAGCAATCAGGGATAGGCATTCCCTAGGGTAGACTCATTCTCTCCAGGTTGCACTATGTTTAGTGCCGAAGGAATGGCCCAATTAGGTGAATGGTCCAAGATTATAAATTAGGGACATTTATTCTTCCATGCTTGGGAAGAATAGTCTAGATATCCCATGGTTGATGCTTTTACTGTATGAGGGAAGATGCTCTTCCAGATCTCACAGGTGTGAGTGGAAGAATGGCCAAGATGAATCAGTTTATATCATGATATTGTTTTTTTATGCAAGTTGATATCATATGATATGATTTCTATGGAGACTGTATGTCTCTGGATAGTAGATGTATGCTACTGTGGTGGATGTGTTCCATTGGTTGTGACTATGTGTCACTAATTAAGTAGTCATGTGCTACTTGGTGTGGTTGTGTACCACTAGATAGTAGTTATGTACTACTATGGATAGACACAGTTGTGTTCTATCAGATGACATTGTAATTATTGTCATGGAGATTATCCAGTTAGATAATATTGATGGTTCTCGTGATTTGATCATGATATAGTCTTTGTGGCTATGATGATGCTATCGATTGATTGGTTTTTTTTTGTTTAATACCATTACCTTTTATACCTCCCTAGCTAGGAGAGAGTGTTGATATTATGGTAGTTTCCAGAGTTATTAATGTCCATTTGTGTCCAATGATGAGATTAGAATATTTGGGAAGCGAGAAAAGACTTGGACACAACCCTAGAAGTAAATTCGGCTAAAGATAATATTTTATATTAAGTCTTTAGCACCCAGAAAGAGAAGTTAGACCAGACAATCTAGTAAGAGCAGTATAAATACAGGACGCCAGTTCTCATTTAAGACAGATATCTTGAAACTGTAGAAATCCACTTGTGTGCACTGTAGAAATCTAGTAGTGCACAAGTCTAGGGAGTAGTTGCAGCTGCAGTGCCTCCAATCTATATTTTCAGTCTTTGTGGGTTGGACTTTCTGATGAGTCTTGGTTATCTTTGCTTGTTGGATTAGCCTTGGTTGGCTATTCATTTTCTACTAGAATTCTTCTCTCTGTCAAGGTCAAGGTGCTCAGGGGTGGCATTAGTGCCTATTTGGGTGAAAATATTGCTACATTTTCTATGGTTAAACAAGCACATCCAATTTTCTAAGACTTCCAAGATTATATTTGTTTACCTGTGGTTGCTTCTCGGTGGTAAATTATTCTAGGAGGAAAAAAGATTATGAGCTCTCTATTTTTCAAGGATTAAGCATACTTGCGTACCTCTTTGTAATAAAATTCTAAAGAACTCAACTTGATTCTATTGAGCCCGACTTGATTCTATTCTTCCTCGGGCACCTTTTGGGTTCTGTCAAGATTTTGGTTTACTAGTTTAATGATTGTGGTAATTATAAAGGGAATGGGCTCTCTAATTTCAATACCTTTCTTTATCGAGTCTCTTTGTTTCCTCTTTGTGATTAATTTGTATGAGTTACCTACATCCTAAGAGCTTTCCTTTTGGTTGATTGTGGTTTTTCCACTCATCACTTTGTTAAATCCTAGCATGATCATGATTTTGTCAAGTTTAAAGGAAGAACATGTGTGTCTATATGGTTATGTTCTATTCATGTGTCGATATGGCTCTATCTTTTATCGAGTGTTTCTTTTGGAAGGAAGTCTGTATATTTTTTATGAGTGCAGATCTCAGGTTCAGAGCTACAAGTTTTTGGTTAAGTATTGTTGTTGAATTAGTGTTGGTATCAATGATTATATGGTTGAATACCTATGTGTATGATAGGTTCATCGAACATGCTTTCGATTCTCTCCAAATTTAAAAGGGACCTGTGGGTGATTAAATCAGGCCTGATTATTGTTTGATGACATTTGACTGTTGATTGTTAATCCTGGATCTATTATTATTAGATTTCCAGGGATGAACATAGATATAGATAATGGAATCGTTGTGCATATTAAGTTTTTTTTTAAATAAGATACCAACATTAGAGCATGCAGAATTGTGGCTCGAATGGATATGTTGTTACTATGGAATTGGAAATGATTTGCATAGTCACTATGTAGGATGCATAGATTGATATAAATTGAAGAATTATGGGAAATTAATTTTTTTTTTTCTTTATTAAAGACAACAAGCAATCTGTATACAATTGAGGAACAGTTCAAGGATCTTGGTCTTGGAAGTGGATGCTTTTGGATTATGATTGGAACATAATTATGATTGTTTTTATTTTGATTTAATTTATTTTATGAATAATATCTATATAATTCCCTCTCATTTTCTCACTTTTTCACTCATTATAAATCCCCTCGCGATCCCAAATTCATTTTGCATGCCCTATTCACTAAAATAATATTAAAACTTTGTATGACAGTGATACAAAATGACACAAAGGTAGATGGGAGATGATATATTTTGGTATTGTTTGCACAGTCAGTTATTTAATGAATTGTCAAGCAGTAATCATGTTCTTACTCCATGTCATGATATCAAATTTTCATTCATTACAATCCCCACATATATCCCATGAAACCCTTTTCACCCCCATGCTCATTTGACAATTATTAAATAAATTTTATGGATTGGATTGCATGGGTCTTATGTTAATTTTTGAGCCAAACTTTGTTTCATATTAAGAGAATGCCATGTATGGTCTGTTAAGAGATAGTTGCTAATAATTGTTGCATACATAATGGGCTTCTTCAGTAGAGGAATTCATGGCTAAAACAATAGGGGTAGAGGTAACTGGAACCAAGGGCCTAGAAGGCCCAAATTCTCAATACATTTTGATGTTGATCCTCACGAGTTGAACCATCTTTTTCAAGCTGTATTTTTCAATTGGATTGGGAAAGGGAGAGTGTTGCACATCAAAAATACTCACTTTAATAGTGTCTCAAGTGTCACATTTTGCTCACAAGTGTCGCAAGTGTCAGGGAAGCATACTGCCATGATGCCTATGTCATGCCTATAAACGACCTCAGGAGGACACTTGGCACATGTCAAACACTTGATTTAGAAGAGGAGGAAAGTTTAACTGGGCTCATGAACCTTTTTCCATCTGAAAACACTCAAAAAACTAAGTTTTTGGAGGGGAGCGCTCCCTTATAACTATCTCGGGAGTGTTGGTGCCCCCCCATAAGCCATCAGGGAGTGTTATAGCGCTGCATCAACCCTTTTGTAGGAGCACTCCTATCCTCAGGAGTGTTGGCACTCCCCTATACACTACTAGGGATCGTTATAACTCTCTAAGTGCCCTTTTGAGGGAGCGCTACCTATTCTGGGCAATAGTTAAGTTGTTGAGATGAATGGGGGAAGGATCCTTTCATTCTTGGAAGGCAGTTGGATTTGAATCCCTAGTCCATCCATGATCTTAGGGTAGATCCTCAACTGAAGGAGGAAAATCCTCAACTTTCCCAAGGATATCTCAAGTGGTTAAAGCCTCTCCAAGGCTATATAAGCAAGCTTTCTCATGGTGAAAGAGGACTGAAAAGAGAGAATCACACCAAACTTATGATCTCATAAGTGGTGCTGGAACAGAGATATTTTGGAAGAAAGAGACCTATGATCTCATAGGGAGCAATTGGTGAAGCTTTCATCATTCAGATCATGGATCTTTTGAGCAAGGGGTAGACAAAGAGGACTTGACAAAGCTGTTGCAATCCATCTACGGCTGTAAGCAATGTTTTGTCCTCATTAATATAATTTTCTTGGCCTGTTTCTTTCTAATTTTTGTTCAATCTCACATGAATTTGTCTCTTTAGTAGATAGACCTATTTCGGACTAATCTTGATAGAGTAGGAAGTGTTCATACTTTATTTGTCTACAGGGCTTATCGAAAAGAGAAAGAGTGGAGCTCAATTCGGAGCATGCAGGGACAAACACCGGTAAAAGGTACTTATTTTCTCCTTCCTCCTCACACACTAGTCCACCTAGATATAAAAATAAGTTAGTGACCATGATAAGCACTTTCTGTCTTAGAGTTAAGATTCTATCTCTTTGAGGAGATCTACCTGTCCACAGGGATATTTTCCTTCAACAGATAGTCCAGCCTAGACTAGAGAGGCACCCCTTCTAGCCCCAAAATGTTCCTGGTATCCATGTATCTCACCATGTATCTTTGCAACCTAAAGTTCCCGAGAATGATGGATGGCAGTAGATTGTTCACCTAGTAGTCTCCCACCATTGTGGTTGGCCAAACTTTTCATTACCTCCTCCTCCACCACCCATAAACCCAAATGATCAAATTTCCTATGCACACTCACTTGTACAGTCCTCCCATGTAAGAAAACAACTCAAAATCGAGGCTCACGATGTGCATGACAAAGGTAAAGCTAATGCTTCTCCCTCCTCTCCTTCAAGTGACTCAACCAAGTCAGTGTCCTCTTGTATGCACTTGAGGGATGAATGCTCCCATGTCATTAGTGAGATCAAGCCTCAAGGTTCCACCCAACCTAAGGCTATTTCTAGGAAGTCCAAAGGGGATAGCAGTGACAAATGAAGAATTTCCTCTCAAAGTGGAAAATATGGATTTTGATTATGTGTTATAATTGATTTATTGAGGACAATGGATTGATAAAGGTTTTGGACAACAAACCATTTTTTGGGATATTGTGGATATTTACATGTTTTGGATATAATTTCAAATATTTTTGATATTTAAATTTCAAATTGTGGAAATAATTATGGGAGCCACAAGGATGCATGTGTTAATTGGTTGTCTAATTATGTTTATTTTTGTTAAGAAATAAAAGGGAGTCACAAGAGGTTCGACCTACTTAGTTATTATTTAATAAAAGACCCTTAATTATTAGTATTATTATTACTTCCCATAAACTAAAGATTAGTTAAGTTTTAGTTAACTTAACTAAATGAGGTAGTTGAACTACTTCAACTAATTTGGAATTCATAAAAGCCAAATGAGAAGGAAGAACAAGGGGAGAATAGAAGGATAAAGCATACGAAGGTTTTCTCTTGAGTTTTATTGAGATAGTTCAGTTTTCATTCATTCTTCAATTCATTAAAGGCCTAATTCTCTTTTTGACAGCAAGGTCATATTGTAGACAGCAAGGTTCAAAGCTGAACAATATCATTCAGATGTGTATTTCAAAGGTGTTGATCTATCTTTGATAGTTTGTGTAGACTTGTCTGTTTATGAATTGAGTTTCATGATTGATAAAACATATTGTGTAGATTCAAGTGAGAAGTAGTCTGTGGCAAGTTGATTCAGATTTTAAAATTTAGTTTTAACTTCTTGTCAGAGTCCTTTTGTATGGTTTTCATCGGGGATTTCTAAGTTTGACCTTGGTCCATGCCCCCACAGGAATGTTTGTAAGAGAAGGATACTTTTTATTTCTTGGAATGAAATAAAGCGATTACTATTATGTCTCATTTGTGTTAATCCGTGACTTGGTATTTTTGCTTTTGATCTCCACATTTACTTTCTGCAATCTATTATATTCAGAAAATTACATAAAAATGTTATATTTTGCAACAATATTTTATTTAAAAAAATCATCCTAAGCCCTTGTAATTAATACTTGTGGATTGGGAAATACATTTTGAGGCTATAGCATAGGGTAATATTCCCGACTATCTTTCCTTAGCCAAGAAAGATTAAAAAATGCTCGAGTAAGATAAATTCATATATTTTCCTCAACATTTATTAGGCGACCATATCAGGGAGATCTTCCATATCTCTCTGGTTCATTGTATGCTTGATTATCATTGAATATCTTATATTGTTGCTTTTGATTCTTTGACTATTTCTTTTCTTCATGATTTTACATGTTGCAAGGCATCCCAATATTGAGCACGGTCTTAAAGATTATACCAACGTTGCTTTAACCTTGTTTAATACCATCTTAGAGACTGCTAATACCCGGGTTGAGTTTTAACGGTCATGGGAAGTGATTGAACAAGACATAAGTGTCCGAGAACGTTGGGAATAGGAAAAGACAACCTAGGAATCATCCATAGCTTTTCTTTTTCTTGAAGTTTTGATCTTCTTTTCATGTCCTTAAACCCTCACATCTCTAGGAGAAGAAGAAGTTTATCACCTAAGATCAACCCTATTTCTAAAATAGGAAGAAGAAACATTGTTTTGTTAGTACAACAAAGTACTCTAAGGGGAACTTTGTCTGATTCATCCATTTCATCTCTTTCTCCCCTACCTATTGTTCATAAGATGGCATCTAGTTGTGGCTCTGGTGGAATTGGAGGTGCTTCTTCATCTCAACCTTTAACATCATCAGTGATTGGTAGTTTGTATATTCATCAAGTCCCTATCCAATATAATACAAACCCTGCCAAAGTCATTAAAAATTATGGGATTTTTCAGTTTGAAGAAGATGCCACAACTACTCAATGGAATGTTTCCTCCCCTCTTAACCTAGAACCTTCTACTCATCCACTTCCTAAGTTCAAAGAGAATCTCCCTAGATTTTCATTGAATAACACGATCACTACGAATGAACACTTGGTGGAATTTTCTAATGCATGTCACAACATAGGAGCCAATGACAACGACACTTTTATGTGCTTATTTGTTAATTCCCTTGAAGGGAAGGCAACAGCCAATTTATTTGACCTTACTCCTAAGATTATTTATACTTGGGAGGAGTTGGTTTATTGGTTCAAGTCTACCTATGGGCAGTACAATATCCTAGCCAAGAAGTTACAAGAGTACAATAACATTTCTTATAAAGATGGTGAAAATATCAAGTCTTTCAATTTGTGTTTCACCAAATTATATAACCAAATTGTCAAACTTATTCACCATCATAACCAAGCCTCTTTCATGCATTATTATAATTCTCTACCTTCCCCCTATCGTCATAGGCTTGAGGAAAAATCCACTGATAACCTTGGTTCCACTCTGCATACTTGTTTAGAGTATGAAGAACAACTTGAAAGAACAAGTCTTCCTAAGGGAGACTCATTTAAACAGATGAATATGTTTTCCCTCTTACAGCTTGTACAAGACATGAATAATCGAATGATAGTGTATGAGTGGAAAGGAAATTTTCCCTTACTTACCCCTGGGGCCTCATCTTCTTCTTCACCACCCTTTAATAATCCTAATGAAAATAAATTTCAGCCAAAAGCCATCATGCCTCATAGTTGGTGTAACTTTTGTGATGAACACCATGAGGAAAGTACATGTGATGTAAAGAAGAGTGCCAGAGATAAAATATTTGGTAAAAGTCCTGAAACTACTATTGTTGTTCTAAATTTTGTAGAGCCAAAGGATGTTATGATCATAAATACTAGGAATAAATCCTATGCTCTGAAAGGTAAATATGATCCTCCTCACACTTCTCCTAGCCAAAGCCCATCTTCACCAAATTCTATTGTTCAGGTTTCTAAATCCCCTAATAGTCAAGGAACTACCTCCTCTCTTCCCTCTTCCAAATACAACATTCTCAATCAATTGGCTAATATTAAAGCTGATGCTACCCTCCTGGACATGGTTGTCGTCCCTGAGCAAAAAAAGAATCTGAAAATTTTTATGGAAGGAAAATCTTCTATTGTAGCCAACCTCTATGAAGAGGTAGATGAACAGGATTCAACTGTAAATAAAGTAGGTTTACATAATTTTAGACACCCTGTAAAAAAAACCCGTTTTTTTATTTATGTAAAGATTATGGACAAAATAGCCCATTGTTGTCTCATTGATGGTGGTTCGGGCCCAAGTGTAATGTCGAAGATTATTATGGAAGAGATAGGCTTGTCTTGTACAAATGAAAACGCCAGAAGCATGCTCTCTTATAATAGTTTACAACAATCGACCATAGGTGAAATCAAGGATGTGAATTTGGTTTTGTGTGTGCATCCTTAAATAAGGGCGGCCCTTAATATTCAGGTAGATATGCCAGTGAGTAATTACTTGATCATCTTAGGAAGATATTGGAAAGATATGATGGGTGGATACTTCTCACTCGATGGGACACACTTATCTGTTCCTCGGAATTGTAAAAAAATTATAGTCCTAAGAGAGGGAAGAATATCACCTTATATAGAAAGAATTCCATAACCTAATGTAAATTATATCAAGGAGGACCTAGGAGTGTATTCCATATTTGAAGATGAGGACAACAATACCTTGGAACAAATCGACATAGATGATGGGATGTGGCATATGCACTTTGATGGTTCATGCTCCAATGAAGGAAATACAGCTGTTATTATCCTCTACTCTCTTGTGGGTAATATTCACAACTTTTCCTATAGGTTAGAGTTTGTTTGCACTAACAACATCATCAAATTTGAACTGTTTATGCTAGGCATTGAAAATTCCTATAATTTAGGTTGTGGTCACCTTATATTTTTGGGGGATTACAAACTTGTTGTAAACCTTGTACGTAAGATATATTCTCCTAGAAACAAGTTAATAAAACGTTACACCAAAACTGTTTGGTAACTTATCTCGAACTTGCTATCTTTCAACATCACTCATGTTAAAAGGGAATTGAACTCAATGGCTGACAGGTTAGTTGTTTTTTCAGCCTCTCCGACTCAGCAACTTCAACCATAAAGACATGATTGCACCTTTCAATCTTTGTATCATCCTCATGTCCCGGAAAATATAGAGCCATGGCAGGTCTTCCCTAATGATGAGAGTGTATGTGCTTTCATTCAAAATGAACCTTATAAGCCTAAGGAAATTATATCAATGGAAGATAACAAAATTATGAAGTGCTTGACTCCTCTAGAAAGTTCATTTGCATCGAGTGATGTAGGAAACAAACAAAAACATAAAGAAGAGGAGTCGGAAAGGAAACTGGGTGAAACCATTTCCTTGAACATTGGAACACCCGAGTGTCCAAATAATGTTAAAATAGGTGCCCAATGTTCTGATCAAGAAAAATTGAAGCTCACTAACTTGCTTGGTGAATTTCAAGATGTTTTTGCTTGGTCTTATGAGGATCTTTGTGGTTTTGATCCCTCTCTTATACAACATGTCATTCCTATCAAGGAGGGAATAAAATCGGTTAGGAAAAAACAAAGACCCATTAACCTTGCATTGGAAGAAACTATTCGAAAGGAGTTGGAAAAACTCTTGAAGGCTAGGATAATTTTCCCTATTAAGTATTCTGAGTGGGTTTCTAATTTGGTTCTCATTCAAAAAGCAGTTGGTCAGATTAGATTATGCATTGATTTTCACACATTGAATAGATCCAATATTAAAGACCATTTTCCTCTCCAAAATATGGAAATGATTTTGCAGCAAGTTCCAGGGCCACAGATGATGTCCTTACTTGACAGTTTTTCTGGTTACAATCAAATTAGGGTAAAAAGGATAGATAAATATAAAACCACTTTTATTAAAAGTTGGGGCACTTACACTTATGACCATATGCCTTTGGCTTATCTAATGCAGGTGCCACTTTCCAAAGAGATATGCAAATAGCTTTTGACAATTTGATCGAAAAAAGTATTCAGATTTATCTTGATGACTTAACTGTGTATTCTAAAAACCGATCAGATCATTTATGTCATCTTATAAAGATTCTCATGCGATGTAGGAAATTTGGAATTTCTTTAAATCCTTCTAAATCGATTTTCGGCATTACCAAGGGGAAACTCCTTGGGCACATTGTCTTTGATTCAAGAATAAGCATAGATCCTGAAAGGATTGTTGCTATCCTAAATCTTCCTGCTCCTACTTCCAAAAAGAAAGTTCAAGCCTTTATGGGTGTTATCAACTTTGTTTGTAGGTTTGTTCCTGATTTTTCTATAATTGTCAATCCAATTCACAATCTTCTTAAGAAAGATCACTCCTTTTATTGGACGGATGATGTCGAAAATGATTTTGTAGGGATCAACAAGGAAATTAGTTCTGCATCAGTTTTGGCGATGCCGGATTTTGAGAAGGAATTTATGATATATACTAATTCCACAGAGGAAGCAGTTTTTGCTATCCTCATGCAATGTGATGACCAAGTTAATGAAAAACTAGTGACTTACATGATCCAAAGCTTGTCAGATGACGAGTTTAAATATTCTTTTATTGAAAATCATGCTTTCACTCTTGTTAAAGTTGTTAAAAGTTTCACCACTTCATCTTAGGTAAGAACACGCTGGTAAAAGTCCCTTTACCTACTGTCAAGTTTTTACTCTCGCGGACTTATCTTTCAGGGAATATTGCACATTGTCTTGCCAAGATCCATGAGCATGATCTAACCATCATGACTTCTAAAACTATCAAGGAACGTGACTTAGCCCTTCACTTAGCTCAGCATGTTGAAGCAAGTGAAGAAATTGATGAACAAGATAGCTCTCTATCAGCATTGTTTTACATTGACAATCAAATCCTTCCAATGGTTGAACATCCTTGCTATAAGGATATGGTTTATTACTTGAAAAATAAAAGATGTCCAGATAACTTAGATACCCATCAAATAAGAAGGATCTATCTTGAATCTTGTAGATACATCATTATAGGAGACTTATTTTTTAGGAGATTTGTTGATGGTATGTTACTTCTCTATGTGAATAGTGAAGAAGCACAGAAATTGGTACAAGAAACTCATGGTTCTTCAATTTTTTTAATTCATGTAGGAGGTCACTTTTCTGTTAAAACTATTACTTTTAAGATTATCATGAAAGGGTACTATTGGCCTTCAATCTTTCTTGATTCTTATATTTTTTCAATATCTTGTGACAAGTGCCAGAAGTTTGTCGGAAGAGAATGTTTTTCTGCTATGCCTTTACAACCTATCCTCCCTAATTTTCCATTTTCAAAATGGATTTTGGACTTTATTGGTCCTATTAATCCTCCATATTTAGCAAGGCAAGTTTGTATCTTGACAAACACGGACTATTTTACAAAATGGACTAAATTTGTTCCACTTAAGCATTTGCAGGATGAGCCGGTGATTTCTTTCCTTGAGACTAATAATTTTTCCAGATTTGGTCTTCCTTTGGAAATTATTACAGACAATGGTCCTACTTTTATTGTTGCTAAGTTGACCCATTTTTTAGCTAAATAGGGGGTTAAACATTTTACCTCATCAACTTATTATCCCCAAGGAAATGGGCGGGCCGAGTCTACGAACAAGAATCTAGTAAGAATTATCAAGAGGCTCATTGAAGATAAGCCTCTTCAATGGAACACTCTCCTCACTTACGCCCTTTGGGAAGATCACACTACCACCATGGTGAGCACCAGTTGCACTCCTTTCCAGCTTGTTTATGGTCAAGAAGCCATTCTTCCTACCAAGCTGGAACTTTCCTCTCTAAGGTTAATGCTACAGGTTGAAGAATTAAATTCTTCTGATGTCTCTCAAAGAATGAATGCACTTTTGGCTTTAGAGGAGAAAATGGTGTTTGCCTTGGATAATATAAAGAGAAGACAAAAAACTGTTAAAAGATATTTCAATAAAAGTGTCAAGGCTGTCAAATTTAAGGTTAATGAAAAGGTATTGTTGTGGGATTCAGGTCATGTTGATAGAGGAAGGAATTCAAATTTCCAAAAGTTATGGTTGGGTCCTTTTAATATCTCTTTTGTCCTAGGTGAAAATTCCTATATCCTAAAGGACTTGCAAGAGCGAATTTTTTTCTATAGCAGTAACAGTTCCCACTTAAAGCACTATGTGAAACCAACTTGAAAGTTAAAATGTTGTATGGAAATTTTTCTATATTATAGTTTGTTTTATTTGATTTGATTTTACATTTTTGTTATTTCATTTCTTCTTATTTCAATTTTGTTATTTCATTTCTGTTATTTTGTTTCTCGTTATTTTGTTTCTTTTATTTGACTTCATTTCTTGTCACAATAAATGTTGGATCCGTTTTTCCACAACGATGTTATTCTGCAAAGTATTGTTAATCAATAACAATAAGGTTACACAACTGTCATGATGTTCCCCTTGAAAGCATCATTGGAATTGTTATATTCTTCAACTGTTGTTATATAAGATAGTTGGTTTTATCCCTTTTCTGCTTTCCTTTTTCTTCCATCCAGTCCAAGATTCAAAAGAGCATACCAGAAGATTTTTCTCCTTGAAGTGAAGAATTCTTTTACTATTATTAATCGAATTATTATGGTTATAGGGATAAACCCCCTCATATTTAACACTTTCCATGAGTTATTCCCAAAATCCCAGTCATTTTTCCCTTAAAACCACTCACTTCCCCCTATTTCATAATCATTCTGATGTATATATTCTTGATCTAATGGTTACATGGTCTACGAAACCAGAAAATCTGAGTTCTTAATATGTTGGAAACAAATTTCCCTATGGATTCTCCAGTTTGTTGATGATTAAAATCCAAACAATGAATTATTCTCGCAAAGGATTGCTAAGCTCTATTATTTATTTATGATAATAATATTTAACTAGTACGTGGGACCCCCTTGTAGAATAGAGGCACAGAGATAGGTGTGTTACTCTTATATGTTGTTGATGTTATGATGTTTCCTACACAGTCCTATATAGTTGATGATGCAGTCTTGGTTTCATTTGATATGACAACATGGTTGGTTGATGCATTGTTGATAAATGTTGTTAATGATTCACTCGCAATACAAAGTAGTGCTACAGATATGAGGATTATGTTATGTTACAGGTGTTATGTTATGTTATAACATTGATTTTTTAAAAAATATTATACATGATTTTATGTAAAGATATAATATGATTATATGGGAGCTTGATCAAAACAAAAGGAAAAACTATGGATAAGTTCTAAAGCTATGGAAAAAAGATTACATATAAACCTTGTGACAAATGTGAAATGGTGGACCTAGCTACTATACTATGTGTTTGCTTAAAGGATTATGCAATTTTTGTTAAAGAGTTATATGGAGGCACATATGGTAATGTTAACATATGGTTATTATTAAACTGGTGACATGTTTCGGGTGGCACATTATACAATAGATATGGCATCAAATATTTACAATGGATATGGCATTAATTTTATGCAATGGTTATATGGTTGAATTTAATGGTTGATGGACTGGCTAGTACGTAGAATTGAATAGGTCCAGGTGAGGAAGCGATGTGCATTTACTTCACGTCACTCCAAACCACCCTTGAGCCTGTCACCCTAGCCATAGTTGCATTTTTCTATGTTGGTTGTGGAAGCTCCACGATTTCAAGTTGTGGAAGGAGAAAACTCAAACCAGCTCATCATTAAAGCGATTTTTCACAGGTATGGATTTTGCTTTCCATCCATGATGGTCTCTATGAATTATGAATCAAATGGTGGCTCAAGATTGCATGGGTTATGTGTATTTCTTGAGTTTTTGACTGGGTATTCAATGCTTTGTTATGGTGTTCTCTGTGATTACTATGAAATGTTGGCATTTGAAGGAAAGTAATGGGTTTTATTTCTTGTAAAGTCTGCGCATTGGTTATTGGTTTAAAATAAAATGGTAGTCAACTTGGGGACTATTCTGGTTCTCTAAGAAATAATATCAATAGTGCAACAAGTCCTAAGTTTTATTCGCATGGGGTTTTACCACCAATCTGGGTATCAATTGTTGTCACCCCTTTTCCGTCTTGGTCGTTGTTGTGATTCTTTATCCAAGTTGTAAAGAAACTGTTGACAATGGTGTGGTTGTTTTTGGCTAAGCCTTGAGCTATTTTTTGTATGGCTTGTTCTTTACTATCATTATCACTGAAAGCATTCCATAGTCCAATCTTGTTTTGCCCCGAATGTAAATGGAGGCCTGTGTATGTATTGAATGGCCACGAATTGTGCTCTGACATTCTTTTCACAAGTTTTTTAACACTCGCTCCTCTCATCTCTGTTATAATGGTCGATTGTTATGTTTGTGAGCCTCACTATCAATTGTATTTCAAGGGTTATCGACCTCCTGGGTGTTGGGAAGAGACATTGTCTCTTTGTGTTTTGAGGATTCTTCATTGTTTAAATCAACCCTTGTTTCCTCTCTCTAATAAAGTTTTAAGAGGCATATGTGTGTGCCTAGGTTGTTGAGATCGAATTGCTTTACTCAAGAGTTCTCCTTATGGCTTTGTCAAGATCTTGTGGTTATAAGTTGAAAGAGTGTGGTGTTTTCAAAGGAGCACAGATCTTTGTTCTTCCAAGATTATATTTGTTTACCTATGGTTTCTTCTTGGTGGTAAATTCTTCTAGGAGGAAAAAATATTATGAGTTGTCTGTCTTTTCAAGGATTAAGCAAACATTTGTACCTCTTTGCAATAAAATTCTAAAGAACCCAACTTGGTTCTATTGAGCCTAACTTGCTTCTATTCTTCCTCGGGCACCTTTTGGGTTATGTCAAGATTTTGGTTTACCATTTTAATGATTGTGGTAATTATAAAGGTCATGATCTCTCTAATTTCAAGACCTTTCTTGGTTGAGTCTTTGTGTTTCCTCTCTGTGATTAATTTGTATGAGTTACCTACATCCTGAGAGCTTTCCTTTTGGTCAATTGTGGTTTTCCCACTCATCCTTGTGTTAAATCCTAGCATGATCATGATTTTGTCAATTTTAAAAGAGACACTCATGTGTCGATATGGATCTGTCTTTTATCGAGAGTTACTTTTGGAAGGAAATCTGTATATGTTTGATGAGTGCGGATCTCAAGTTCAGAGCTACATGTTTTTGGTTAAGTATTGTTGTTGAATTAGTGTTGGTATCAATGATTATATGGTTGAAGACATGTGTGTGTGATAGGTTCATCAAACATGCTTTCAATTATGTCCAAATTTAAAAGGGACTTGTGGGTGATTAAATCGGGCCTGATTATTGTTTGATGACAATTGAATTTTGATTGTTAATCCTGGAGATATTATTATTGGATTGTCAAAGATGAATATTGATATAGATAATGGAATCGATGTGCATATTATGTTTTTTTAAAAGAAGATACCAACGTTAGAGCATGGAGGACTATGGCTCGAATGGATATGTTGTTACTGTGGAATTGGAAATGATTTGCATAGTCATTATGTAGGATGCATAGATTGATATAAATTGAAGAATTCTGGGAAATTAAATTGTTTTTCTTTATTAAAGACATCAAGCAATCTGTATACAATTAAGGAACAATTCAAGGATCTTGGTCTTGGTAGTGGATTCTTTTGAATTTTGATTGGAACAGAATTATGATTGTTTTTATTTTGATTTAATTTATTTTATGAACAATATCTGTATAATTCCCTATCAATTTCTTACTTTTTCGCTCATTATAAATCCCCTCACGATCCCAAATTTATTTTTCACTCCCTGTTCACTAAAATAAAATTAAAACTATGTATGACAGTGATAAAAAATGACACAGAGGTAGATGGCAGCTGATATATTTTGGTATTGTTTGCACCGTCATTTATTTAATGAATTGTCAAGTAGTAATCATGTTCATACTCCCTGTCATGGTATCACTTTTTCACTCATTACAATCCCCCCAGATATCCCATGATCCCTATTTCACCCTCTACTCATTTGAAGATTATTAAATAAATTTTATGGATTGGATTGCATGGGTCTTATGTTAATTTCTGAGCCAAACTTTGTTTCATATTAAGAGAATTTTATGTATGGTCTGTTAAGAGCTAGTTGCTAATAATTGTTGCATACAAGATGAGATTCTTCAGCAGAGGAAGTCATGGATGAAATAATAGGGGCAGTGGTAATTGGAACAGAGGGCCTAGAAGTCCTATATTCTCAATACATTTCGATGTCGATCCTCAGGATTTGAACCATATTTTTCAAGATGGGTTTTTCAATTGGATTGGGCAAGGGATAGTCCAGCCTAGACCAGAGAGGCCTCCCTTCCAGCCTCAAAATGTTCCTGGTATCTCTGTGCCTCCCCATGTATATTTGCAACATGAATTTCCCAAGAATGGTGGATGGCAGGAGATTGTTCACCCAACAGTATCCCATCATCGTGGCTAGACAAACTTTCCATTACCTCCTTCTCCTCCTCAACCTGTAAACAAAAATTCTTAAATTTACCCTGCACACTCACCTGTACAGTCCTCCCATGCAAGAAAACAACTCAAAACCGAGTCTCACCATGTGCATGACAAAGGTAAAGTTGTTGCTACTCCCTCCTTTCCTTCAAGTGACTGAGCCAAAAAAGTGTCCTCACGTATGCACTTGAGGGACGACTTCTCCCATGTCATTAGTGAGATCAAGCCTCAAGGTTCCACCCAACCTAAGGCTATATCTGGGAAGTCCAAAGGGGATAGCAGTGACAAAGGAAGAATTGCTTCTCAAAGTGGTAAATATGGATTTTTATTATGTGTTATAATCAATTTATTGAGGACAATGGACTGCAAAACATTTTGGAGAGAAAACTATTTTTTGGGATATTGTGGATATTTACATTTTTTGGATATAATTTGAAATATTTATGATATTTAAATTTCAAATTGTGGAAATAATTATGGGAGTCATGAGGAATGTGTTAATTGGTTGTCTAATTATGTTTATTTTTGTTAAGAAATAAAAGGGAGTCACAAGGGGTCCCACCTACTTAGTTATTATTTAATAAAAGACCCTTAATTATTAGTATTATTATTACTTCCCCTAAAGTAAAGATTCGTTAAGTTTTAGTTAACTTAACTAAATGAGGTAGTTGAACTACAACTAATTTGGAATGCATAAAATCCAAATGAGAAGGAAGAACAAGGGGAGAATAGAAGGAGAAAGCATACTAAGGTTTTCTCTTGAGTTTTATTGAGATATTTTAGTTTTCATTCATTCTTCAATTCATTAAAGGCATAATTCTCTTTTTGACAGCATGGTCCTATTGTAGACAGCAAGGTTCAAAGTTGAACCATCTAATTCAGATGCTTGTTTTAGATGTGTTGATCTATCTTTGATAGTTTGTGTAGACTTGTCTGTTTATGAATTGATTTTCATGACTAATAAAGGATATTGTACAAATTCAAGTGGGAAGTAGTATGTGGCAAGCTGATCCATATTTTAAAGTTCAGTTTTTACTTCTTTTCAAAGTCCTTTTGTATGGTTTTCATCGGGGATTTCTAAGATTGACCTTGGTCCATGCCCCCACAAGGATTTTTGTAAGAGAAGGATACTTTTGATTTCTTGGAATGAAATAAAGTGATTGTTATTCTATCTCATTTGTGTTAATCTATGACTTGGTATTTTTTATTTTGATCTCCACATTTGCTTTCTGTAATTTGTTATATTCACAAAATTACATAAAAATGTTATATTTTACAACAATCTTTTATTAAAAAAAATCATCCTAAGACCTTGTAATTAATACTTGTGGATTGGGAAATACATTTTGAGGCTATAAACATAGGGTAATATTCTCGACAATCTTGCCTTAGCCAAGAAAGATTCGAAAATGCTTGAGTAAGATAAATTCATATCTTTTCATCAACACACACATAAGGAAAATTTGGTATTCATGGCCTGAAATAGAATGAAACAAAAATATAACTAGCATCACTCAAAACATTCTTTTGTATAAGGGGATTGACTCTTTCCTTATCTTTAAACCTATAAGCAAACGTCACTCAAAGATAAAATCCCTTAGAAATTATCGCCAAAGTTATTTGGACCCTATGAGATCATCTAGTGCATTGGAAAAGGTGCCTACAAACTGAGTCTTCGAGCCCACTCCAAGATTCATCCAATATTTCATGTGTCTTATATTAATAAGGTCATGGGATCAAATTCCAAGGTGCAAACTAACTTACCATAACTTGATGAAGAAGGTTCCATTTATCTCCAACTAGAAGTAATATTAGATACTAGAAAGCATCAATTGCACTAGCACGCAGTCGAGGAAGCATAGATCCAATGGAAATATATGCAACCAAAACATGCCACATGGGAACCAATAGTGATTTTATAGTAATTTCCTCACTTGCAGACCATGCTTATTTTGAAGGGGGGGGGCATGTTAGGGTTCTTCCATAACCCCTCTACTTTAGGCTATCTATAAGCTAGTAAATTGATGTATGTCTCCATCTTCTTTGAATAAGGCCCACTAGATAGTAGTGGATAGTTATTTAATGAAAAAGGATTCTCTTTATAAGTCCCATGAAGCAAACCTCTCAATCACTTAACCTGAGCATCCATTATAATAAGGGCGAGTCCATATATTCCATAAGGAATAAATAATGATTTATTATTCATTATTAATTTGCATAGCATGAGATACAGTGACGTTCATATAAATACACACAGGGATGATAAGTCATGTCCTTGGAAAAGTCCTAACTTATCATTATTACATAGACTTATCATTGTCATGAAAACTAAATTACATAATAATTTTTCTATAACTATTATTACATGATATTTGTCTTGTAACTATTATGACATGATATTATTTAATATATTGTGATAATAAATGTAATATACATGTTGGTATTAATTCTCTCACTTCTACTCTTGGTTTGACCTAGGTTCATATATGGTCAGGTTTCCAACAAACCCCTCTAAAACTATCGGCTCTCCTAGTAAACCAAAAGGAAACACAATGCATTGCACAGTCTCACCCAAGATAGTTCTATGGGTGAATACAATGCTCAATTGCTTTCAGTCTAGGAATGAGTGGCGATATGGGATTGTATTTTATAATCTTCATGCATTGACCTAATTATTCACTCTATTATTCCTAGGATTTATTCATCTCTTAAGCCCATGCATTCATTCTAATAGATATTGCTTAACCATTCATTCATTAGATAACCATTAATAGAAAGTAAACATGCAAGAGACATTACAAATGACACATGTTTTACCGGGGTTCACCCCCTCTTGTGATACGTCCACGAAGATTTGGATTCTCTGCTCTTTTATTTAGTTTTCTATAAAATATGGAACTGTGCGCACTACATCTCCCATCATACAATCATGGAAAGGTTCAATCACCTTTGTGAGGTAGACTAAACCAAACCAGACTCCTCATCATGTGATCTAACCCTCAAAATATGGCCTACTTGACCCTTCTACAGCTCAACATCTTTTACAACCATAGCTCAATTACACTCATCGAACCACAAAACTAGAACAATTATTGAACTAAACTAGTATTCCAACATAACCCTGACCTAGACCTCCTAGGTTCTTATTTATACTATTTTACAGGCTTCTATCCATTACAATATTTACCAAAACCCTAAACCTAACATGGTTAGGATTTCCTACCTATGCACCTTGCATGCTTCTCCTCTTCCATGTTGATTTTCCTCGCATGTGCTTCTTTTACTGCCAGTTGTTCTTCTCCAAAATTAGGCCTTTCCTTCCAAAATTGGGTCTTTCCTCAAAATAGGCATGTGCCCAATAGGCCCCCAACACTAACATGTGACTCATCCTAATCCACTCAGTTGGTGCATGCTTCTTGAACAGCCTCTGCGAAGCTATGGAATTTCCCTTCCATCTCTTCCCCTTTAGCTCTGCCCTGTCCATCTTTTTCTATGATCTCTTCCACCCTCTACATTGTGATGTGCTCCTTGAGAGATTTTGTTCTCTCAACATGGTCCTACACCATTCTTGTCTTTTCCTTCTCCAATTTCTCAATGATTTACATTTCTTTCTCTTGGAGAGGTTCTAACTGGTCTAGCCTTTCCTGCTTATTGTTATGTGCAGTCTTTAGTTCTGCCTACAGGGTCTTCATCTCCTGCACACCATTTAATCGCTTTGTGATGCTCATGGACGTTTACCTATGTTTCAGCTCTTGGATTGCAGTGTTGATTCCCTCC